>JACBAD010001972.1:9630-63304 GCA_014281905.1 Aspergillus hiratsukae
GTATGGGGGTGGGATTGAATGCCAGGGGTGTGGATTGGCCAGGGAGAGGATGCGGCAGCGGAAGATACTACTGAATGGCGAGTCTACGGATGAAGGCTGACAGTCATCGCATATTGTCCATGTGTTTGACTATCATCTATCAAGCTGGACAGTGGACTAGTCCTGACGAGCGGGATCCTGCGCCGGCTTGTTGCCCAGAAACTCGTCGATCTGGGCCATCACCTCGGGAGTGAGCTTCGGGAGCAGCTTCAGGCTTTCGACGTTGTCGACGATTTGCTCCGGTCGCGAGGCGCCGGTGATGACCGAGGACACGTTTTCGTTCTTCAGGCACCACGCCAGCGCCAGTTGCGACAGCTTGACCCCCAGTTTATCCGCCAGCTCCTGCTTCCGTTAGCGCGGTCCTAGAGAGGGGCTGAGGGGGAGAGGGGTCTTGCCTTCAAACCGACAATCTTCTTGATGTTTGCCACCCATTCGTCATTACCGTAGTTTTTACGGACGCCGTTGGCGAACCGGTCGTTGCTCTCGGCGAATCTCGAACCAGGGGGAGGCGCCGTCGTCGCGTCGTTGTATTTCCCGCTCAGGAGACCCATCTTCAGCGGGGAGAAGGTGGTCAGACCCATTCCGCAGCGCGAGTACAGCCGCTGGTACTCCCCTTCGACCTTCGTTCTATCCAACATGTTGTAAAGCGGCTGCTCGACGATGGGCGCGATCAGACCAAGCGACTTGGCGATGCCGCAAGCCTCGGCGATCTCGTCTGCCTTCCACTCGGATGTACCCCAGTAGAAAGCCCACCCCTTCTCGATCACAAAGTTGAAAGCGCGCACCGTCTCCTCCATCGGCGTAAGACGGTCCGGTCGGTGGGCGTAGATGATGTCGACGTGTTCGAGCTCCAGACGTTCCAACGAGGCCTTGGTGCCTTCGATGATGTGTTTGCGCGACAGGCCGTGGTTGTTGACCGGGTTTTCACCGTTCACCATGCCCCAGTTGAGCTAATCTGTCAGCCTGAGGTATTCAGTATCAGCCTAGGACAAACCTTTGTGCTGATGACCAGGTCGCTTCGCTTCCATCCGAATTTCTTGATGGCTTGTCCCATGACGATTTCAGATTGTCCGTTTGCATAGCTGCTTCATAAGCCTAGGCCATTATAGAGGACTGAAGACATACCCCTCTGCTGTGTCGAAAAAGTTGACTCCGCAGTCATACGCTTGTTTCATGCAGTCGAAGGTAACCTCTGGATAGTCTCAGCATCTCACTTGCAGTTAACACTCATGGCAACCTACCATTTTGGACATGACCACCGAAACTATGACAACCATGTTAGAAGAGCTGTATGCTTCAAAACTGAACAAACTCACGTTAACCACCCTCCCAATCCAATAACGGAGACATGTAGACCTGAGTTGCCTACTCGTCGGTAGAGCATGTCTGTCTTCTTGTCATTAAGCGCCATGGTTGAGAACAATCGATTGACTCGGGAAGAATTCTTTTATGCTTTGATCTGGTATGAACCGGAAGGGCACTCGAGCCAATTTATCTTCTTAGCTAGCAGGTTTAGCCTTCTATCAACTCGCAAGCCCCAAATGCGGGACACAGTTTAGCGGATCGGGGACCTTAAAAGGAAGGTGTCAACAGATTCTGTCTGTGGGATCGGGAGGACTCCGAGCTCTTGATGTTCACCGTACAAGCAGGCCCATTTGCCTTTGCCAATATAGCCGGCACCAATCATGGCAGTACCTAGTATCAACGAGCGCGGGGCTGTGCGGAGCAGGGGGAGTTCTCGGAGTAATACTCGGAGGGTCCTTTTCATCTTGGGTTAATGCTGATTTGAAGATGTGAAAATGACCCATGGATAATGGAACTATGGAACAGTGTCCAAGGGGTCGACATCTGAGAATTGGATGATGGCAGTCTCTGGGTGTGAGGTTGAGTAGCATGAAGAAGCTGGACATTTAAGTACAGAGTAGCTGTTGCATTGAGGAGTGAGGACTGAGGCATGAATAAATCAGGTGACTGGTTGGGATGCTTCATCTCTACTGCCTCGCACTGCAAGGCAGCAAGACCCTTGGACTTCACTGAGGTGTACTCGATTGTCGACAAGTGACAACACATTTGTACCTCAGCTACACCGTTTCTACTTCTAATCACTACCTTAGATGTCCAGTTCGTCCTTCAGCCAGAGCAGGATATCTTTCTGGCTTCTAGGATGAACGTGTCTCGGCCTTTTGATGTCCGGTTTGCGATCCAGCCAGACAGCCAACACCATAGTGGGCCTGAGCTATGGCGTGCCGCGTGGGGAAAGTAACGCAACTTTGGGCTTGTAGAATGCAAGATCGCGATCGATAATGACCAAGCTAATCCAGGCTGACTTCTGAACAAATATTGTGGATTGTCCAGAGGCACATTTACCTTTAGACGACTTCAGCGGGAGACAATATTTTGTTACCACTGGTCTTGCACCTTCAATATTCCACGAAGTTTGTTCAGCGTACTCCGTACCTTGGGCCCATCCACGGCTTGGTTACCCCGCAGTTTCCAAGGAGATCAGCGTGGTGTTCTCCTCCTGTGGACCTCAGGGCCTATGATCGCCAACGGCCAACATTTCCCAAACAGTGGTCAATAGGGTCCATAATTTGTCATGAACATGTCACCGGTGGATGGCCACGACTTGAGTGTCTACCAACATGCCGGCTTCACGATCAAATGTGACCAAACGTGCCTGTGACGGGTGCAAGATCCGCAAGATTCGTTGTGGTGGAGGCCAGCCATGCGAGGCCTGCACTAATTCGCGCATCAGATGCACCTACATCCGCGTTCAGCAGCCTCGAGGTCCGCAGCGTTTGCGCTCGACGACAAAGTATCTCATCGAGCAGACACAGCGTGGACTGGACTCGCAAAATGACGCATGCGCCTCCGTTTCAGTCGAACAGGCTGGCCATCAAACCGAGAGGTATGTATTGAACTCCGGCTCTACATTTCTACACGCTTATCTGACTGCAACAGAGTGCGAATACCGACCAACATCCTTGCTCCCCCGCTCTACATATACCACGTGCGCATGTATCCAGTTTGGCCCATCGTCAATGTCGAAAGCCTCGTCTCGGTACTACAAGAAGATGCAGAACGAAGGGATCTGTCGACGTACACCTTGGCGACAGCCGTCGCAGCAGCGACACTGGCTCAACTCAAACTCGAAGACTTGACTACCGGCGATTCACCCACCGCAGACGCATTCGCAGCCGAGTGCCTGCACGCCCGTGATTCGTGTGGATATAGATCAAAACCAAGCTTGGACAATATCCGGACATCGTTTTTTCTACATGTATACTATGAGAACCAACAGTCCGGAGGAAGTGAGTCGTTGCTGTATTTGAGGGAAGCCATTACCATGGCGCAAATGATGCGCCTACATCAGGAGGCTTCTTACATCGGACTCAGTTCGGAGGAACAACAACTACGCCGTCGCATTCTATGGTTACTTTTCGTGACGGAACGGTAATCTCCTTCATCTGTATGATCCATGGCTATCCTGACATGGTGTAGGGGTGTTTGTATCCTTCACAAACTTCCGGTGATACTCAGAACCAACATCTCGACCCCTGGGCTTGACGTCAATGACGAGCCGCAAGTCTTGCCGGCATTCCTGAAACTACTCAATCTATTCCGCCTCTTCGAAAAGTCCAAGATGTTCGATGTTATAGAATGCGAGACTGTCGGTACTCATAACGTAAGCGGAGCCGGGACACCTGACGGAAGATTCCTCAAACTGCTACATGACGGACTGCAGGACGGGTCGGCATTGCTGGAGCATACGTCGGACGTGCAGAAAGCAGACCTGTGTGTCACCCGGCATTGGATGCGTCTGATCCTGTGGAAGAATCTATCAAGGAACAGGACGACGAGCCCACATTCACCGACGTCGCTTTTCTCACCATTATTTCCAGTGATGGTCGCGAAGGAGCTCATGGCCATAGTAACTCAGTTACCAAGACCGGCGATTGAAGCGCATGGCTTGGGAATGGTACGGACGCCCTCTGGCATTTACGCCACTGCATTACTCTCTGGACACTGACGCTGAGTATGTAGGAGTTGAAACTGTACGAAATTGCCAGCTCGCTGGCGGATGCGGTTATGAATCTGGCAATGCTTCCGGGGCCTCCTGTTTGGGATGTCGAAAGTCGTCCAAGTCAGATCTTGACCCGCTTACATGCCATTTTGTCGACATTTCGCGGTTGTGGCAACAAGCAGCTGGTTGAATTGCTGTATAAAAAAATGGCCGAGGCACAATCGATAAGCGGTGTCGCATTGGGAGCGTCGCTCAAACCTCCGGCTGAGTCGCAATTCCAGCAGTCATCGGAGTCATCAACGTGTGATGCAATGACAGAGAATGCTTTCCTCGATCAGTCGCCTACCGAATCGAGTCTGATCACAATGAGCGGTGGGTTCAATTTTGGACCTTCATACACATTGCAAGAAGGCGGAGTCGAGCAGACTGATCGTTCTGACGGTTGCATCTTGGCCGACGATATGATCACTGCAATTTCGACATCTGACACTTCCTCCGACGTATGGACAACGGAGTCCTTGGTCATCACCGAAGACGTCGGGGAGATGGCATCCCTCTTCACCTCTTTACCATCATGGACAACTCCTGAAGAATTCCCCGCCGAGTGTTCAAGAGATGACATTCTCACATTTGAAACCTCCTTGCCCAGTAACGAGGATATGACTTTTTGGCACACACCGATAATGGGAACTTAACGGCATCAGATCTTGTTTATGAGCTGCTATATACCACTGATTATACTTAATACTTGAACCGAAAATCTAGACGTTTGTTACCCTCCTTCTCTCTCGCCTCCTGATCAGACTGGTACAAGACCTTCTCCTCGGCCGACATGGCGCTCCACTTCTTCTCCTTTTGCCGGTTGAGATAGCGCAGGAACTCGCGCTGGGAGACGAAGACGATGAGCGAAAGCACACAGATGGATATAAGCACCTTGTTGCCCCTGTAGTAGTACGGCGAGTCATCGGCCCGATAGATTTCTCCTCATCTTTAGCTTGGTCTTCAGCATACGATAGACGAGAGGTGACTTACGAGACGAAATGGCCGAGCCAACCTGGACAATCACGTTATACGTCGCCGCCGTGATGGCCCTCTTCTTCACATCAAAGGTATTCTCCGAGATCCACGACGAGACAATCGGATGGAAGTACGGATACCCGGAGATCATAGTCGTGATAGCGAATCTCCCCCAATTGTACCCATGGGGCGGCAGGGCAAGCAACGCCGCCAGCAGCGGCAACGACCAGAATTCGCCTATCAAGCAGTGAAACGTCCGCTCCTTGAAGAAATCGCTGCTCTTGGACAGCGCCAGCATGCAGATGATCTGTAGAGCGGCCGACGGGATGGAGAGCATGTTTGCGTCGAAGGTGGAGAAGCCGAGCCGTTTGAGGGTCAGCGACAGGTATGCCTGCACTGGCGACTGCGGGATATAAGCGACCAGCCCGACGAGGTATAGTCCCCACATGGACTTGTCGCTCCAGGCGTTGAGGATGTCGGACACGGTGGCGCGGTCGTGGATGTGGGTGAGGCCTTTGGAGGGGTCGTCGCGGAGGAGGCGCTTCCTTCATTAGCATGTACTCAGGAGAAGCAGGATAGACATACATTAATCATGATGACTTCCTGGCGCTCGGTGTACCACGAACGAGGATAGAGAACGCTCTTGGTGTTGGTGGGTGAGGCAGGGAGGTAGAAGAAGCTCTGTTTCAGTCAGCGCAGCCATCAGCCAGTCTCAGGGCAGTGCATACAATCAACCCAATAATAAAGGTCAGCAATCCCTCAATCAGAAACAACCAGAACCACCCCGTCTGGCCGTGGACACCGCGCATCTGTAGAATCCCGGCAGCCAGCAACGAGGAGATGATGCGCGCAACCTACACCGTCAGCACCAGCACATCAACCATTCAATCTGGGTGTAGGACTTACGTTTAATGTCGACCAAAAAAACGACAACCTCACCGACAACTCCCCCGTCTTATAAAAATACGTCGCAAAGAGAATCGTCCCAGGGATGAAGCCCCCCTCGCAAGCCCCGATCAGCGCACGCGTCACGTAGAACGATGCCCGGGAGGTCATCCACGCCTGCGTCCATGACACTAAACTCCAGGCCATCATCATGATGGGCAGGACGCGCTTGAAGCCGAAGCGTTTTGTGAGCAGCTGGACGGGGAATTCGGCGGCGAGGAAGGAGATGAGTTGGATTGTTGTTCCCTATCATTATCATTAGCTGTGTTCTTTATGGGGTTGAGGGGGGGAGAGGGGTACATTATTGTAATCGTTTGTAGTCAGGTTTAGATCGTTTAGGAAGTTATCCGTTAATGCATTGGAGAGATTCCCGCGGTCGAGTTGGAGGCCGAAGAACTATCATCAGTATCAGTATCATCCCATGTACACTTGAAGGAAGACGGGACGATACCATAAGACAAATCCAAGTCATCAACATCAAATCCGTCTTAAAGACCACACCACGCTCCTCCTTGGGACTCCACGACGCCGTCGGATCGAAGCGGTGGTATCCCTCGTAGGACTCGTGCGGCGGCGTCACCCCCGCGAGCTGGGACTGGCCTACCCCGACGGAGATCTTGGAGTGCGTGTCTTCTTCTTCGGCATATTTGGCTGAGTCTTCGTCTTTGGGGTGCGTGGGTATTGGGGGTTTGCCTTGTTCGATGTCTGACATTTTATCTGGCGACTCTGGGTATCAAGGTGTTGCTGGGAATGGGGATGGGTGATCGTCGGGTGTTGACTGTATATATATTTGTAGCTACATCTACTCCGTATATTGCATGGTTTAGTAGCTAGGAGTAGTACCTATTGTACTAGCTTACTGCAAATGTATGCTAAAGCTAATTCTAATTGAATATCTGGTGACTGCGAGGCGAGCTAAAATGGCATAAAGAAGTCCTCCGAGCACATCATCGATAGCCTGTTGCGTACAACCAACCACTGCCTTGGAATGGGCCACTTGGTTTTATCAGTTTGTCTTTGGTTATTGATCTAGTTGAGTTGTTTTCTTTGATTATTTCAAAGGTCATACCTGGGATTGTTTGACAGTTTCCCCAGATTCGATTCTGTCATGTGTAGCTGTAGCTAGAGCAGCGTGTCTTCCCCAGATTCTCCAGATTTTGCCCCGAATGTGGTATCCCCGACGGGTAACATGACATTAGCTGGTCAGTAGCTTTCAAAATGCTAATCATCGCCTGGACTAGTGGCCAAATTCCATTCGCTGAGCAGCAAAGTTAGAGACTGGTGGCACCGAGAATTTCGCCGATGCCCCGCCGAGAACAGCGCCGTCGTTTCTCTGCTTCTGGACGGATTGAGCCCCTCTCCTGTGCGGGGAAATGGAATTCAGACCGAATGAGAGTGAGATGGGTAATTCTGAGATTGTTTGTTAGTGGTGGTCATGATAACCCGAGACCGAGTCAGTGGGTGATGGTGTCATTTGATTGTCGGATACCTATAGTAGATGATATATAGTTGAATAATCCCACACCTCAACACTGTGAAGTCTGTGATCGACTCACCTGATATTATCGTAAGCATAAGCATAAGCAAGGAAATGCCCTCTGTCGCAGAGACCATCCGAGGAGGCCATGAACTGGCCAAGCCAACCATCTCCCAGCCGCTGGAGTACTCTGGCAGCCTGGAATCCTTCTCTCATATGGACGTGACTCCGGTCATTGGAAGAGAGTACACCGGTCTGCAGGTGGTGGACATCCTATCATCACCAGAGCGCGATCGCCTGATTCGCGATCTCGCAGTCACCAGTACGTACCCGATATCCCTTATCTCGTGTACCGACCAGAACTGACGGCGCAGTCTCCCAACGGGGCGTCGTCTTCCTCCGTAACCAAGATGTCACACCGCAGCAGATGCGCGAGTTTATGGAGAGACTGACCGTTCTCGCGGGATGCGTAAGCCCCTATTCCCGTCAAGCACTGCGGCTAGGTAGCTAACGAATCAGCCCGAATCCTCCGGACTGCACGTCCACCCCCTCACGGAAGAAGGCAGCGAACTAGGCGACCAAATCAGCGTCATCAGCAGCGAGAAGCAAAAGAAAGGAGGCGGCCTCACCCACCAGCTCAGCGACACCAGCCGCTTCGCCTCCGTCGGCTGGCACTCGGACATCAGCTTCGAGCGCGTGCCGTCTGACTACTCCATGCTGAAGATCCATACCTTTCCGCCGACGGGCGGCGATACACTCTGGGCGTCGGGGTATGAGGTGTACGATAGGTTGTCGCCGGTGATGGCGACGTTTCTGGAGGGGCTGACGGCGACGCATGATGCGAGTTTCTTTCATGATGAGGCGAGAAGGTTGGGGAATCCGCTGAGGAAGGGGGTGAGGGGGTCGCCGTTGAATGTGGGGGAGGAATTGCAGGCTGTGCATCCTGTTATTCGGACGAATCGTACGTTCTCTCTCCTTGCTTTGGTAGAGTGCGACTGACAGGCGTAGCTGTGACCGGGTGGAAATCCGTGTACGTCAACAAGGGATTCACCAAGAGGATCAACGGGGTGACCAAGGATGAGTCGGACGTGCTGCTGCAGTATTTGTTCAATGTATGTTTCCTGCAGTATATGTTCATTCGAGGCAGGGCACTGACAAGACAGCTGGTCACGCAAAACCACGACGCTCAGGTGCGGTTCAAATGGAACAAGAATGACCTGGCCGTCTGGGATAACCGGTCGACCTGGCACTGTGCCACGTACGACTATGCTGAAGCGCGCGCCGGAGATAGAGTGTGTAGTCTTGGGGAAGCACCATACCTGGACCTCCAGTCAAAGTCGAGGAGGGAGGCTTTAAGAACTGATTGATATGTATGATATAATGCTTATGACTAATGTGATGCTGCATTGCCATTATACATTGAACATCGATTCTACAAAACCTGCTTTGTACTCAAGAATCTAGGCATTCGGCTCTGAAAGCCGCATATAATTCCAGCACACTGCAAACTACATCAGCACTATCCTCCTTGTATAGCACAAGACATACCTTTGTACGCCATATCATCCCCGAACATGGACGCCAGAATATCCTCGCCATCCTTGACTCCGTCCACCGGGTGATACGAGACAGCCGTCCTACCCAGACACAGCCCGATCATGGGGGGAATTTCCTGCAATTCCTGAAAGGCAGGCTTCGAGGCGACGCACTCGGCCAGCATTAACTGGTGGATATTATACCCCGCATAGTGGCCCATGTGCATCGCGGCACCGCAGCGTTTGATGCCGGACCAGGCGGCAAGGTCACCAATGGCAAAGTGGTGGCTCGCATTCGGGATCGGCGACGGGAATTGCAGACTGCTGACGCCATCAGCATATTGTCAACTGGGGGAAAGGGCAGACGTACGATGGCTGGATTCTAACATGACCCTCGTCATCCAAGGCCTGGGGAGGCAGATACGACGAGGTAGGGCTGCACCGCGACACCGCGCTGAGGACATGACCTGCCTTGATGACCCGGCCGTCCGCCAGCGTTAGACGCCAGATTCGCCCCATCTTCTCCTCTACCGCAATGGTACCGACGACGCGCTGTCCCAGGATGAGCTCAACGCCCGTCTCGCGAACGACCGCCGCCACGCGGTCCTTGAAATCGTCCGGCAGAGGCTCAGCGGAGAGAAGACGCTCACGCGAGTGTATCAGCGTCACCTGCAGCTGGGGATAGAGCATCTTAATTTCCGTCGCCATTTCCGTGCCGACGGCGCCTGTCACGCATTAGCCTCGTTCAGCGTGGCGGGTCTGAAAACTACCTCCACCGACAACGACTACCCCCTGCCGAGCACTCACCACATCGGCAGTATGCCTCCTCACCTCCGCCAGAAACGCATCCCGCGTTCGACTCTGCGGAACAGTAGGAAACGTCCTCCGCAGCCCTGTCCCCGCAATGAAAAAGTCATACCCTTCTTCCGTGCTCGTCCTGCTCACCGAATCCAGAATCGTGGCCGTTTTCCTCTGGCAGTCGAGGGCACTAACACTGCCCCGGATAAAGCGCACATGGGGCGACTGGAGAGCCTTGATATCCGCGAAGCGCGTCCAGGTATCCGAGGCGAATTGCTCGTCCACCAGCGCTCTTGGGGATCCGATAAGATGGTCTATGTGAACCAGTTAGCTAGTTCTGGTACTAGGGATTTGGGCAAGTGTGTACAGAATCCGTCTTTCTCGTCTACTAGGGTGATGTCGACTGGGATGTGGTGCTGTGGTGGTTTGGTCCCGGGGTCGTAGTTGAAGCGGGCGAGTTGGCCGTGGGAGAGGTCGAGGAGGGTGAGGGCTGCGCTGAGGCCTCCGTATGAGGCGCCTGCGATCAGAACGCGGAAGCGACGCGTGAGGGAGATGAGGCCTTCGTTTGATGGCATGTCGGTGGCTTGCGAGCGTAGTAGATTGGGAGGTGTGGTGTGTCTCGGTAGATAAACAACGTCTTTGGATTCGGCCTAGGTGAAGAGACTAAAATGGATAGGACTCAACGGTGAGCCGAATGATTCATATTCGGGAAGGATGTCACTTGGTGTCTCAGTTGACAAGTACTTGGGTCTTAGCCATTATTTCCGCAGAGTATATCTATTCTCAGTACCGTCTGCGTATCATTTGGGATCCAAAAAGGCACTTCATCGTCTACTACTCACGCCACCACCGCCTGGGCCCATCGTACAACTCCAGGGGATGCAACGCAAACCCCACTTTCCAGCTATTCCTTATCAGATGAGCAAAATTGTCCGCACAGCCAAGGCTGAGTCCCCGATATGTTACGCATCATAGCCGGACTTAGGAGAGATTGCGGGCTGTATCCTTGGCTGGAGGGGTATGGCTTCAGGTTGTTATCTGATCCGAGCCATCGACTAAAGTTATCTGATCAGGCCGAGCCACGGCCACCTCCTGGTCTGGCAATGAGACAAGGGCACCACTAGTGTTAGTTCAGCTTTCAATTGAGACAGTCCGCGCATGCTCATAATCTCTGCATTATGGAATGCGGCATTTATCTGCAGGTCCCACTACCAGTCCACTCATTCGTGATTGTCCTCAAGTCCTCCGAGGCTTCAAGTCCGACGTCGCAATGCAACAGACTAAGTGGGGATATCGTGTTCCTGTTATCAATCAGTGACGCCGTCAGAGTCTTCAGAGCTAAATTTGAAAATTACAGACACACTACTGCACTAGAGTGCAACCGTCAGCCTGTGATTTCCCTTCTTGAGAATAGATTCGTTTAGGCCCTGCGAATCTTCTTCATCGGAGGTAATGGCCAAATCAGAAGTCTCCTACGTCCGCTATAATCCATTTCAAACTCCAAGTGGTGAATTTTACGACAGAATTGCTTGGCTAATTTCCTGGCCACTGTGGATGACCCACAGAGCCGAATATCGGCTTGACTTGTGGATTATTCTTTCCGATTGCAATAAATGAAGACGAAACTTCAAGGGACGAGAATTATTGTATTATCAAAATAAGTTTTGAAGTGTCTCACTTTCTGGTAGTTGGTCAGGATTTGGCCCTGGATGATTTTGTTAATCTTCATCAGATTAGATGGCCATCTAATCTGATTGTGCGGTGGGGCATTTCTTCCTCTTTCCTAATCAGGTACGTACCCTGGAATGCTCACCCGCTTCTATCCGGGAAATAATCTCTATCTTTTGCCAAACTTCGTAAAGACTAATAAAGAAGAAAATAGGTAGAAGAATCTAAAGATATTTACATGAAGTCATCAAGTGAGACGAGTCTATGTTTCTTTATTTCTGGCTGCCATCCGTCTCTCCAAAACCCCCGCCGCAATCTTGCGTAAATCCACCTTCCGAACCTTTCCGCTGCCCGTCACAGGAATCGTGCGGTCGACACCCTCCTCGCCAAACACGAAGAAAGACTGCGGCGCCTTGTGCCGGCCCAGAGTTTCTCGCGTCCAGGCGCGGAGCTCCTCATCCGATGGTTTTGCGCTCACGTCAGCGCCAGCGGCCAGCAAAAGGAATGCCCCCACGACCTCACCGTATTTCTGGTCCGGGATGCCGATTACGGAGGCCGCCTCGATGGCTGGGTGTGCGGCTAGTCGCTCTTCGATCTCGAGGGGGTAGATGTTTTCTCCGCCTGTGGTTAGATCAGACTTTTGGTTTTTGCCTAGTAGCAGGGGAAAGGAAGAAAGTGGGTACCTCGGATGATGATGTCCTTGAATCTTCCAGTGATGGTACAGTACCCCTCCTTGTCGAAGATGGCCTCGTCTCCTGTCTTCAGCCAGGTCACGCCGTCCGCGTCGGTGACTAGCGCCTCGGCTGTTTTCTCCGGGTTGTTCCAGTACCCCCTTGTCAATTGGTATCCGGCAATGCAGAGCTCGCCGCGCTGTCCGACGGGGACGATGTGGCCCCGTGCATCGATGATCTTGGCTTTGGCGTGGGGCATGACTTTTCCGACGGTTGTAAGGCGGCGTTCGATTGTGTCGGTTGTCAGGGCGTTGAAGCAGGTCGGAGAGGCTTCGGTGAGGCCTGTAGTCGTCAGCGACTGTTAGTTCTGGTAGAGAGATTGAATACCGTAGCTGCTGGTATACTCGGTCATATTCAACTCTTCGAATAACCGTTTCATGAGCGGACGGGGAACAGGTGCACCGGCGATGATTCCCGTCCGCAGATTCGAGCAATCAAAGTTTGGGGGCTTGGGGAGACTCAAAATGGCCTCGAACATGGTCGGCACGCCGTGTAGGGCGGTGCATTTCTCGTCTGAGATGGCGTGCAGCACGGCGGTCGGATCGAAGGTCTCGCTGGGGAAGATGATCTTTGCCCCGTGGGTGACGACCGCGAGCATGCCCAGTACGAGGCCGAAACAGTGGAAGAGTGGCGGCGGGCAACATAGTGTGTCGAATGAGGTGAGGTTCATCCGGTCGCCGATGAACCGGGAGTTGTTGACCAGATTGCTGTGACAGTTAGCTACGGTTACGGCCATTAGTCTTTGAACGTACTGATGTGTCAACATGGCGGCTTTGGGATTTCCTGTCGAGCCGCTGGTGAACTGCAGGTTGCAAACATCTGTGGAATGGAGCTCCGCTTCTCGGTCCTGCAGTGCATAGCTGGGAAGTGGTAGACCGCGCTGGATGACGTGTTCATATGTGCGGAAACCCTTGTATTGCCCTCGTAGAATGACAATCTCCTCCAACGCTGAGGAGGCTCCCTGCTCTTTTGGACGGGGCCCTAACTTGGCTAGTACCTCCTCGAGGGAATGGCGGCCGATCCTTGTAGTCAAGAACAGCAGTCGACAGTCTGCAGAAGACGGGTCAATCTCGCATCGATGGTCAGCAATGCTGCAGACTAGTACATACCTGTGTGCCCCAGAGCATAGTACAGCTCTGACGGGGTATATGTATTATTCAGCACCACCAGAATAGCCCCGACTCTCGCAGCGGCAAAGAAAACCGAGATGTACTGCTCGCAATTACCCGCCATAATACCTATCCGGTCGCCCTTTTGAATCCCCATGGCCAGCAGGCCGCGAGCCACGGCGTCCGCTTCATCCTTGAGATCGGCGTAGGTCCAGCGCGCGCCAGTCCAAGGGAAAACAAGACACTCATAGTCGCCGTATTGTAGGCTCTGAAGGGTGAGAAGTTCGCCGAGCGTAATGTCTAGTAGTCCTGGTTGGGTTGGGCCTTCGACGATCGACAGCAGTTGGGGGGTCTCTGGGGGCTCAAGGTGCGCAAGAGTCTGTTGCAAACGTCGTACCGTCGCCATTATTAGGTTTTGAGGTCTTTATCTCTAGGTCGATCCCAGACTACAAAAGTCAATCTTCAGATACGAAACACACCAAAGGAAACCCGTCTTATATACTACGCCTTCCAACGAGGCCATCGCCTCAGATAATACACGACTCGGTCGTCGCTGTCTCGGATCTCGGTTCCTAACATAGAAGGCGTATTCAATGATGGCAAACTGATCCAGATTCTTCATTATTGCTGTTTTTCAGCCCACTAGCATGTTTCACTGACACATTTGGCTTGAATGACGAGCTGAGAGGATCGGATCCATATGGCTCTTTTGAGGGAAAGCTCCACTGTACAGCCGTTAGCCAATCTGGAGCGAAAATCCTCCGATGGCTTATGCCTCGCTTATCAAATTTTTCGCGTAGAGCCTTGGCATGGCGACAGCATCTAATCAGATGGACGGAGCGAAATATTGTGGGCTTGCATTTGATCAGATAACAAATGTCCGGAGCCAGTGCGTTAAGAGCCGGATAAAGTCTACGGAGTTACCGAGTAGTTATGTCAACTGTCTCCAAGAACACTTACGTGGATATTGTCCAAGAGGGCAATGATCCAGCTGTACGTGTGTGATAAAGCCGATCTTTTTCACAGGATGGCGAACTACATACAGGCTTACAGCCTTGCAGTCAGCAATGAGACCCTTCATGTCAGTCGAACTCAACGCTTCAGCATAAGGTGGTCCTCCTACTCGAATGCGTGGTGTCTGCCTTATCGCGGCGCTAAGTTGGTTTTTCTCTCGGTGTGAGGGCGAACCACGTTTTGATTCCTGTTTCCTGTGGAGCGTCCCACCCATACGCCGAGAAGAAAAAAAACAGGCTTTTGCTCTCGAGTCATAGTACGATTCGGCTTATTACTGAAGTCCTCGTGTAGAGGACATGTTCAGGCATTTGATGCTTATGGTCAAAGTGGGTAGCAGTGAATGTACTGGTATCAGTTATCTCAAAATATTTGATCCAGCAATGAGGGACAGTTCAAGAAAAAAATACACATAAAGGGGTGTAAGCATTCACCCGGTGCGAATGCACTAAAATACTATAATACCTCAGATCCAAGGTATAGAGAGGTACCTGCAAAAAATAGGGCTGTGTTTTGCAAACTGTTCGTACGAAATCTAATCAGATGATCTAATCAGATAATGATCCGACAACGGGCGCAATCGGAGGAATAATGGCCTTAGAAAGGAGGTGCTTTTTGTTCCTGACGCGTCTTGGCGCGTGTCATCAGCTGATCCGCTGCCCAACGTGGCTAAGAGCATCCAATTCTGGCAGCTTTTCCTGCGCATCATCGTCATTCCTTTTAGTCAACCATCGCGGAACTTTCTTAGCTGCGGGATTTGTCCAATGAAATTACCTCTAACCCCTCCAGGGTCCACTGCAAGTACCTTACCGGCGAGGGGCAGAGTTCTTGCTCGCAGGGCAAAAAGTGTAGTTCGGAAGTGTCGATCGCCATGAAATGGTTTGCTTTTTCCATGTCTTCAAAAACCTCCGAGTGCCGCCGTCCTTCGAGCACACACCACATTCCAGTGTGCGACTGATTTTATCCTAGGTGCGTGATAATTCCGCCCGCTGTCGACTGAAGCCATGGCAGGTACAAACTCCGCGGATGAGGGGCTCACAGGGCCAACGGAAACCACAAACCTCATCAACGACTCTCACGGTGATGCCCCAAATGGAGCAAATGTGGTTGGGATTGTTCCTGTGACAAAGATTCCTGCTCTAGACACCATCGACCAATATGCTGCCGAAGGACCAACCGATGATTCAATTGGACAAAGTTCCTGGCTAAGCATCGGCCCAAGCGATGTTAGCGGAGATCTCGCGGACAAACTGATAGAAGGATACGCTCGATTTGTATGCGCGCTCACTGGTCTCGAAGATGTTGCTTTTGCCATCTCGTCCCAGTCTTCGACAGGACCATCGCAGGCTCTCATTTGCGCTTCCGTAACCGTGAGCGACCAAACGCAGGAGGTGCAGTTAACACGGCAATGCGCAGTGCGTCAATTCAACTTATCATATTGCGACAGAAACGAGGTCCAGTTCGCTCTGGACTTAGATTTGGCCAGTTGTCCCGAGAACACCAACACTGATCTGAGCAGTTTGGCAGAGAGAAACGTGAGTATGCTTCATAAGGCTGAGAGACAATAGCTAATGTATATCGTAGTGTCTCTCATTGTTCGTTCGGATGTCCAATGACGACCTGCAGGTCAGCTTCACTTATCCAAAGCGATTGATCCCTGATGCAGCAGTGAGCCAGCTGCTGAAGGCGATTGCGTTCCATTTGAAGCAATCTGTTGGATGTCTACGACCCACGGAAGCTTCATGGGATGACCAAACTCCAGACTTGTCTGTCCTTAATTTTCCGCCTCTGATGATACCCCCTCTACGAGAGGATGATTCTGCGCAAACGCCGCGCCGTTCCAAACCATTCCTTCTTCATTCTGCTTTCGAGGGCTGGGCCCAGAAAAGCCCTAGTTCTATTGCATTAGACTTTGTCCATTCTTTACCATCGGCCAGCTCTGTCGCCGAGCATAGCACGCTAACCTATGCCGCTCTGGATGCTGCAGCCACCCACTTGGCAATCCATATTATGAAGCTCCTCTCAGACGATACCCGCAGAACTGGCAGTCGCATCATTCCCGTCTATATGTCAACTTCCCCTGAACTTTACATCTCGTACCTCGGAATCCTCAAAGCCGGTTATGCATTTTCTCCCGTTCCTACAGATGCTCCAGCTCAGCGAGTCCGCGAAATTCTTCAGGATATCAACTCCCCTGTGATACTTGGCAACGTTGAGGAACCGTCTTCTGGGCCATGGCTCCCAGACGTAGTCGATGAGACAATATCAAGGCCAACGTGGGTCAACGTGGCTGAAGTCTCTAGGTGGAAGCACTTATGTGGAGAAGTCAATGAGCCTTCAACCGAAGACAGATCCTTTGAGCCTCCAGAAATCGACCAAAATGAGATTGCCTACCTTCTTTTCACAAGTGGCTCCACAGGCAAGCCCAAAGGCGTACAAGTCAGTCACCTCGCAGTTACCTGTTCAATTGAGTCCCATGCCACAGCCATCCCCCTTCCGCGCACCTCGGCTGGCGATTTCCGGTGGTTCCAATTCGCGTTCCCTACGTTCGACCCGTCTCTCATGGAGATATTCGTCACGCTGAGCAGTGGCGGCACTCTCTGCTCGGCGCCGCGAAGCTTGACGCTTACTGACCTAGAAGGAACAATCAACGAGGCCAGAGCAACCGTGATGATGGCAACGCCAAGCCTAGCAGCACTTCTTCGACCTTCCCGATTGACAACCCTTCAATCTTTGTGGACAATGGGAGAAAAGCTCAATCGGACAGTTATCGACAACTTCTCTCAAAAGGCGCACAGCAACGGTTCCAACGGAAACTCTGTCCCGCCGTCAAGGATGCTAGTCAACGCATATGGCCCCACTGAAGCAGCAATCAACTGCACATTCCTCGCACCGGTCGAGTATCATACCCGCGGGTCAATCATTGGCCAGCCACTGCCGACATGCTCAATGTTTGTCCTCGACCCGACCTCCCATACCCCTAAAGGTATTCCAGCCGGCCTTGCTGGAGAGCTAGCAATTGGAGGGCCCCAGGTCAGCCAAGGCTACTTGAATCGCCAGAAAGAAACTGCCAAATCCTTTGTCCACAGTCCCGAGTACGGACGCCTCTACCGAACCGGTGACTTGGCCCGCATTGTCTGGGACGAGAAAGGTGCACAAGTCATTGAGTTCCTTGGGCGAATCACTTCTGACCAAGTGAAGATCAGCGGTCGTCGAGTTGAGTTGGGGGAGATTGAGTCTGTCCTTGCTGCCTTGACTGGAGTGCGGGAGGTTGTGGCGGTGGTATCCAAGCCTGATTCAACGGTACAAGGCAGTGAGCAAATTGTCGCATGCATTGTGACAGACTCGTCTGGTGAGGAGGCACTACGAGAAACTGTCCGATTGGCTGCTGAATGTGCGCATCGTCATCTTGCTGCATACATGTGTCCGTCTTCTTATGTCTTCTTTCACTCAATCCCGCGATCAAGCTCTGGTAAGGTCGACCGTAAAGCTATCAGCAGCATGCTGCAGCAAGGCGAAGATAGTCATGTCAAGTTCTACCTCCCTGCGAACAAGGTTTCGGAACCGCGTGAGACGACGCAGGATGATTGGGATGCGCTTGAGGATGAGCAAGCTCTGGAGCTACGAAACCTTGTCCTCAACCTTATTGCGCAAACTTCTGGCGAGGAGGCTTCTGTGATCAAACCCAGCACGAGTCTCTATTCGCTGGGCTTAGACTCTCTGGGCGCGATGCGATTATTACAGAAGCTGAGAGATCAATCCATCGACAATTTATCGGTGGGAGATCTACTCCAGTCAGATACCATAAAGGGGCTCCTTTCACTCATTCTGAATGGTAAAGGAAGCCTAGGAGAACTTACCAATGGGCAGCTGGCGAATCATTCCTGTATGTCCTTGGCGCAGCAGCTGCAAGCATTCAACGAGGCGAACCACTCGACATGCGCGGAAAGACTTGGAATACGCCCAGAGAGAATTGACACTGTCCTGCCCACCACGGAAACGCAGTCTGGTATGCTAACGAGCTTCTTACGTAGCTCCGCCGATAGCTCGTTCGCTACTCGGTCATACATCTATCATTCTGTGATTTCACTTGAACCTCATGTGGACATTGAGCGGCTCAAGAAGGCCTGGAAGTCGGTGATCAGAAGTTATGATTCTTTCCGAACGATTTTCTGCTGGGTTGACAATGACATGGCTCCCTTTGCGCAATGTATTCTCAAAAAAGATGCAACAGCAGCACCGAACTGGGCAGTCTATCATACCGGAGATGCCGTGCACAAAGATGTCCTGACCAAAGCCCTTCGAGAGGCTGAAAACACGATTTCCCTGGACTCCCCCTGGAAACTATCATTGCTCGAGGCGTCGGAAGACAAGGTCATCATATTGAGCATGTTTCACGGCATATTCGATGGGGGCTCGTTGCAACTGCTCTTAGAGGATGTGTCTTCTGTTTATAACGGACACCCTCCGGGACGCCGAACGTCGCTAGAGCACGTTGTTGTAAACCATTTTCAGGCAAATCAAACAGCAACATCGAACTTCTGGAAAGAATATATGAATGGCTATTCGCCAATTTCTTTCCCTTCTCTTACCGCCTACCGATCTCCAGCTGTTAAGACTACTGACTGCGTCGAAATCACTGCTCGCATAACCCATGACATTCTTAAACGACGATCCAGAGCAATCGGGTCAACACCACTTTCTGTCCTCCAAGCAGCCTGGGCTTGTATTCTACTCGCGTATACTGGTACCCAAGATCAAGACGTTGTCATGGGTAGTGTTGTATCCGGTCGTTTCGATCCTGACTCCGAAATCTGTGTTGGTCCGACTTTCACGACAGTTCCTACTAGGTTGGCGCTCGGGCAGATTCCCAAGGCCTGGTCAAAGCTGTGGACAAACAAATCAGTGGTGGCTCATTTGGCGAGTCTGAACGCAAAGACATTATCGCATCTACAACCGCGTCTCGGATCCCTAGTCACCGCTGATGGTAGGCTTCCCTATGATACGGTTCTTGCCTACCAGGACTTCAGTGTCGGATCCAGCACCAGTGATCTGTGGAAGTCGATTGAGCATCCTGCAATGGCCAACGATTACGCCGTGATGATCGAGGTTTGGCCAGCCGCAGACTCGACGTTGACCCTGCGCGCAAACTTTGGTCTGTCTCAAATGGACCGCGACGGGGCCGAGGTGATGCTTCATCAATTGGACGACATCATTGCTTTTATCCTTGAGAATCCAGATGGAGATTTCGAGAATGCTCTGTTGTATACCCGTCCTCACCTCAAGGCATTATACAACCCAACGCCGAAGATGGCCGATGAAGTTTGCGACGGAGCTCTGATACACACCGAATTTGAGGAACACGCAAGTTTACATCCAGACGACACGGCACTTCTATTCAAGTACGACCTTGACGATGACCAAAATCCGCGAAACATTTCATGGTCATACGGGGAGCTTAATGCACGGGCTGATCATTTGGCAGCATATCTCTGTGAGACCTACGACCAATTGACAAACACAGTGATACCCATTTGTATCGAGAAGAGCCCGGCGATGTATATTGCGATTCTTGGTATCCTCAAAGCTGGAGGCGCATGGTGCCCCATCGATACATTTTCTCCCGCACAGCGTCGGCATGATCTGATCAAACGAACCGGAGCTAGACTGCTTCTCGTCTCTACCGAGGATGGAGCGCAACCAAAAGATGCCATTCCCACTGATATCGACGTCGTTGATGTTAGTAAATACGCTGATCCGCTGGTCAGTTGGCCTAGCATCGGCAGAGGCAGCTCAAAGATGCTGTCAAGTCCGGCGGGCACAGCGTACCTAATCTGGACGAGTGGAACCACTGGTGCTCCTAAGGGCGTGCCTATCACGCATTCAGCTGCTGTGTCCTGTTTCAAGTCGCTCAAGAAGGACATACCGTCCGACGTTTCTGGCGGTGTTGTGCGATGCTTGCAATTCTCTCAATATACGTTCGATGTGTCAATTCAAGACATCTTCTACGCCTGGAGCTTGGGAGGGGTGCTGATCTCTGCAACTAGAGAAATCATGCTTGGTTCATTTGCGAAGCTGGCGAATACCACCCGAGCAACCCACGCGCATCTGACTCCGGCCTTCGCCGCTGGTGTCCCGAGAAAAAGTTGTGAAACGCTGGAGGTGATTACCATGATCGGCGAGAAGCTGACACAGCCTGTTGCCGACGACTGGGGCACTAATATGAGTGCCTACAACACCTATGGCCCGGCGGAAGTGACAATCGTCTCAACCGTACGAGAATTTGGGAACGAGTGCAGGAACATCAAGAGCGCCAATGTTGGCTGGCCCATGGAAAGTGTCTCCGTTTTTGTCACGAGGAACCGGCAGATCGTGATGAAGAACGCCGTTGGGGAGTTGGCGCTGGGCGGTCCACAACTTTCTCCGGGATACTTGAACCAAGAGGATGTCACCAAGGCGAAGTACGTTTGGAGCGACGAAGCCGGACAGATTCTCTACTACACGGGAGACCTTGTTCGGATGCTCGGTGACGGGTCGCTGGAGTATATCAATCGTGTTGACGACCTGGTGAAACTTGGCGGTATTCGTGTTGAATTGAGCGAGATCAGCTTCGCGCTGCGCGGGTGCCACCCTCTGATTGAGAATATCGAGACGCTCGTTATTAACCGCCCAGATCGGCCGAGCAAGGTTGTCGTTGCTTTCCTCTCTGCACCAAATGCGGCTGAAGGCGACGTGAGTGACAGCCTTCTACTACTCAATGACACTGCTCTCGAGATTGCTCTCTCCACACGCGAAAAGGCACATACGGCTCTCCCTGCTCACATGATTCCGTCCGTGTACCTCGTAGTCAAGAGGATTCCTCGCACCCAGTCCGCTAAAACAGATCGTCGCGCGCTGCAAGCTGCATATGCTACAGTGGATATCGAGAACTGGGAGAATCGGATGAACCCTGAAAACAATGCTGCAGGTCACCCGACGGACGACCCAGTAACATCCGGCGCAATGGAAAAGATTGTGCACACGATAGCCTCGCTTGCCAATATTTCACCTTCTCTTATAACTAAAGCGAGCAGGCTGAGAAGTCTAGGTATTGACTCTATCCACGCAGTTCGTCTTGCATCAAGGCTCAAAGAGGCCGGATATCGGCTTTCTTTCATTGAAGTCCTCAACTGTGTCACAGTACAAGATTTGATCCGATCCACATCCTCTCCCGAAGCTGCTGGAGCGCCAGCTGCCGAGTTTGATATTAACCTTTTCAACGATCAGTGGCATGACATTGTGGCTTCGAGAGTAGACGACGAATTCTTCACCGCGCGAGCAACCCCGATCCAGGAGAGCCTTCTCAGTGAGACAATGGGCACTTACAACCTGTACTGGAGTAATCACTTCTTTTCTCTTGACAGGTCTGTTGATGTGACACGGTTGAAACAAGCTTGGCTTGCACTTTGTCAAAAGAACGAGGCCTTGCGAACCGGGTTCATTCCTGTTGCCGAGGTGGATAGCAGCCCTCGTAAGGACGACCTGGACTTCTCCATCTTGCAAGTAATTTACGATCACCCCACTCTTGATTGGGAGTATGCGGTGTGTGAAGAGCATGAGTGCGATCGACTGCTTCACTCTCGCATTGAGGATGTCATGAAGACGCACCAGAAGACTTATTTCAGGCAGCGTCCCTGGGCAGTTACTGTTTTGGATAATGGTGTAGAACGGGTTATGGTACTGACGATTCACCATTCTATCCATGACGGACCTTCCTTAGATCTGATTGAAAAGGATCTGCGCTCTGCATATACCGGCAAGCCACCCACCAGGTATCAACTTAGAAGCGCGCTTCCCAAGATCCTCCCGACAGAGGAAATGGCTGCTGCGACCCGAAGTTTCTGGAGCTCTGAGCTGCCGAAATTCTCCGAGCTTGATGTCCCGGCCTGGCCGGACTTGACTGGGAAGAGGACGCAAGAGAGCGCCGCGCAGGAGCACAATCTCATATCCGAGCAGATCCCCATGACGGAGCCTCTTGAAAAGCTTCAATCCCTCTCAGCCGAGCTCGGTGTCTCATCCGTTGCTTCCCTCATTCGTGCGGCATGGGGTTTCGTATCGTTGAGTTACCTTGGTGTTCCCGCGACTGTATTTGCGGAGACAGTGTCTGATCGTGTGCTGCATACTGACCTCGAGAATGGCATTGGTCCCTTGATCTCCGTTGTGCCAGTGCCATTTAACCCAACAGGAACTGCCCGGGAAGTCCTCGCAGAACAGCAGCGTGTCTCCGCCCAGTCGAGGAAGTACCGTCATATTCACGCTCGCGAGGTTCGCAGGATGCTCAAACGGCCACGTGGCGAGGCCTTGTATCCGGCAGTATTCACCTTGCACCCGGCGGGTGCAGAGGCCAACGCCGCTACTGACCATGGTCTGTGGCATGGGCTTGAGGATCGAATTGGGTTGCACGTCGAGCATCCTATGGCATTCAATGTCCTGCAAAATGCCGATGGATCCCTGATCCTAGAAGCATCTTCGGATGCCTCTCTCATGAGCCATGAACACCTGTCTGTCTTTGTTCGTCAGGTTGACAGTCTCGTCAGCGCGATGTTGGCGAACCCAGATAAGGAGCTGCGGGAACTCGTCAATTACCTTCCCCCCTCGCTCAAATCAAAATCGTCACAACATGTGAGTGAGACAGTTGGGAACTCGGTTAACCTCAGCCCAACGCACTGGCTTGAGCTCAACGCCAGGGAACATCCGGAGTGGACAGCCGTCGAAGTGGCCAGCAGCATCAGCGCAGGCGGCATTGAGAAGCAGAGTATGAGCTATGGTACGCTCAATGCTGCAGCGAACTGCGTGGCGGCGTTCATCGCCTCGCTGGGATACAGAAATAGAATGATTGCCGTTTGCGCTGGACGAAATCTTCAGTCCTACCCCGTCATTGTCGGTATCTTCAAATCGGGAAATACATATCTCCCCATTGACGACAATCTTCCGAATGACCGAAAAGCATTTCTCATCGAGGATGGCAACTGCCCGCTTGTCGTCACCGAGTCCGCATTTGCGGCCACATTCTCCGATGTCCCCGAAACGTGCCGTGTGATGTGCATTGACGATCCCTCTTTCGTTGATTCGCTGGCAGGCATGCCCACTGACAATCGGGCTTACTCAAGTGATTCACAGGACAATGCGTACCTGCTTTACACGTCAGGCTCTACAGGAAAGCCGAAGGGTGTCATGGTGTCAAGGGCGAATCTGTCGTCATTTATCGAATCGTTCTCGGAATTCGTCTGTCGAGTGGCGCCAACCACACTGGAACTCGGTGGTCGAGGGCGGTATCTTGCACAAGCCAGCCGGGCGTTCGATGTCCATCTGCTAGAAATGTTCTTCGCCTGGCGTCATGGCATGGCCACCGTAACTGCTGCGCGAACAATGCTCCTGGATGATCTTCAGTTGACAATCACGAAGTGGGGCATTACTCACGCCAGCATGGTGCCATCCTTGGTCGACCAGACAAATCTACGGCCGGAACTGTGTCCGGAACTCAAATACCTGAGTGTTGGAGGGGAGAAGATCTCGAAGAGAGTATTGGACACTTGGGCTGGGTTGCCGCATGTCGCCCTAGCCAATGCGTATGGACCAACAGAAGTCACCATTGGTTGCACATTCGCTCTTGTTGGCAAAGAGACCACCATTCGGAATATTGGACATCCCTTGAGCGCCTGCACCTGCCATGTGCTGATTCCTGGCACCATGGACTACGCCCTTCGCGGTCAAACGGGAGAATTGTGTTTCACCGGTGACCTTGTGGGAAACGGATATCTAAACAGGCCGGATGCGACTGGCTTTGTGCAAGGCCCGGACGGCGAAAGGATGTACAGAACCGGAGACATTGGTCGCTTGATGAGCGATGACTCTGTGGAATACGTTGGTCGAGGCGACGACCAAACCAAGATCCGCGGGCAGCGGTTGGAACTCGGGGAGGTCTCAGAGGTTATTCGTTCGTCTTCCCCCGTCGACATTGGCGTAGTCACCACGGTTGCGAAACACCCCGGTCTCGCGAGGCCGCAGCTCATCTCGTTCATTGCTCGAGTCGGTGAGAGGAGCCGTCAACATAGCGGAGATGCCGCCATAATTCACTCTGACATGACAACCTTGGGCAAGGAACTCCGCGACGCCTGTCAGCGGAAGCTGCCAGCCTACATGGTTCCTGAAATCATCCTACCGATCACCTATATCCCATTGGCACCAATGTCTGGCAAGGCAAACATCAAACAGCTGCACTGCATCTTCTCAAGCTTGCCCCTTGCCAGCATCCTACAGGGCAACAATCCAGGGACTAGTGACGCTGCTGGTCTCACTGCTAGGCCTTTGACCTCCGATGAAGAAGCTGTAGTCAACGAAATCTGCGCTGTGATCAAGATTGAACGTGGGAGTATCAATCCATTAACCAACATTTTTGAGATCGGCTTGGATAGCCTGAGTGCAATCAGCTTATCAGTGAAGCTCCGGAACATTGGATACGACGCTACCGTTGCCCTTGTGATGGGCAACCCGGTCGTCGAGCAGCTTGCTCTGCTCCCCAGGAAGACAACCGAACCCACGACAGATCCGCACAATTCACAGTTGACGAAGAGACTCGCTGAGCTTGAGGCCGAATACCACCAGAGCTACCCCTCGGCTGCAAATTCCGGCCGGGTAGTTGTACGACCATGCCTTCCTCTTCAGGAGGGTCTTGTCGCACGGTCTATCAATAGCGAAGGGGATCAGCTCTATGTCAACCATATTGCTCTCAAGCTCGATCCCGGTCTCGATTGCGAGCGACTGAGGCGCGCATGGCAAGATACTGCTGACAATAATGAGATCCTCCGGACTTGCTTTGCTCCTTTGGAGAAAGAGATCGTTCAAGTCGTTCTTACTCCTGGCTATCCGATGTCATGGACGGAAGAAGAATACGACAGCCTCGAGGAATGCATTACACAGCAAAGAGAGGATCAGCAACAGATTTCTCGCGGTATCATCGAAAATATAACAGATGTCCCTCCAGTACGATTCCACCTGGCAACATCGTCAAAACGTCCATTGGCTTTGTTCATCGCAATTCACCACGCTCTCTATGATGGCGAATCATTCTCGATGCTCATGGAGGATGTTACAGCGCGCTATGTAGGAGAGCCTGTGATTCAGCGAGGCTCACCGGCTGCTTTCATCAACCATGTATATGGTCAGAATCTGGAGAAGGCCCAGCAACACTGGGTTAGCGCGTTGAGCGATTGTCGGCCTACAATCCTCCGTGTTGATACTGGTGCTGTAGAGGAGACTACCTTTATAAACAGAAAGCTCCGTGCCGGTCTGGCTGAACTTGAACGTCATTCAGCCACTTTGCACACTACTGTGCCGTCTCTGACGCAAGCACTCTTTGCCCTTCTCCTGGCTGATAGAGTCAACGCGTCCGACGTCACTTATGGACTTGTCCTCTCCGGTCGGGCTGTGGCAGTCCCTGGTGCAGATTCCGTGCTCCTGCCTAGTATCACGACCATTCCGGGTCGATTGAATACCAATGGCTTGACAACCGTCGCTGAGGTTATCAAGTCCGTTCAACAGTTAACCGCGCGGTCTCTTGAGTACCAGCACACCTCGCTGCGTCGTATTCAGCGTTGGCTCAAGTCGGAAAAGCCTCTGTTCGACTGCCTCTTCTCCTACATCCGCAGCACACCAGCACCCAAGCACAATTTGTGGGAACACCTCGAGAGTAACATGCCTTCCGAGTACCCCCTCGCTGTTGAAATCGAAGCGAATCATGAAAAGGACGAGGTGTACGTTCACTGTGGCTTTTCGGCCTCGTTCGGTTCGGTCGACCGCGGGCAAGAATTTGTTGAGAAACTAGACGCGCTGTTATCAGCCTTCTTGTCTGGAGACGACATTACGTTGGACAGCTTCAGTCTTGCTGGCTCTGGAGCTTCCGGTTCACGCGCAATTGCAGTGAAATGGGACGCCTCAACCTGGTCTACGACTGAGACAAAGATTCGGGACCTCACAGCGACTTTCTGTAGTCTTGACGTGGTGAACGTGTCGAAGGGGACGTCGTTTATCAGCCTCGGTATTGACTCGGTGACCGCTATCCAATTTGCACGGAAGCTCCGCGTGCTGCAGTTTGAAGTTGCACCGTCAGATATCATGCGCTTCCCGTGTGTTGGCGCATTAGCCAAACACATCGATGAGCGTTCAGCTGGGGGACATCAGTCAGCACCCTCCGAAGACAAGAAGCCCAGAGTCTCGCTTGCAGTTCACGGTGACAACATTCGTCTTCTTACTGGTGAAGATTCAGTCGCTGCAATGTTTGAATGCACGCCTCTGCAAGCGGGCATGATTACTCGAACACTCGGATCTGAGTCTCAGGTTTATGTACACCCGCACATTGTTCGACTCAGCAATGGCGTTAACATTGATCGCCTCAAGAATGCCGTTGCAGAGGTCGTCTCGAAAAACGATATTCTCCGTACTTCGTTCCACCCTATCACTGAAAATGGAGTGACCTGGGTTGGCGCAGTGCACACCAACCCTCCTCTACAGTGGAAGGAGATCACATTGTCCTCCAACGAGGATGTCATCGCCAAGGTAACCTCCCTCTACTCTTTCCGTGAAGTGGCCGATTTCGAGACTCCCCCGCTCCGATTTGTACTGGTTGATCGGGCAAATGAGAAGCTTTTTGTTGTGCTCATGCACCATGCTCTTTACGATGGTGCCTCGTTGCCTATGCTCTTTGAGGATTTCGCCACCGCTTACCACGGCCAAGCTACAGCACAGCGGCCTCAATTTTCCGATATTTCACACCACATTCTGGAAGGTCAGAATGACTCTTGCGCTTTCTGGACAAAGAAATTGGCTGGTTACGAACCTGTCGAGATCCCTGCGCTCTCCTCATCCGATGCTACCGAGCGCATGCTTCTTTCGGAGAGCAAAATCGGCCTCGACCTAGAGAAGGTCGTTGAAAGTTGCAAGGCCATGGAGGTAACCGTTCAAAGTGTCGCCCTCTTGGCATACGCTAAGGTCCTCGCTTGCCTTGTCGGCAAGCGCGATGTGGTCTTCGGTCAAGTCCTCGCTGGTCGCTCATTACCAGTTCCCGGTGCCGAGCAGACCATTGGCCCGCTGTTTAACACTGTGGCACAGAGAGTCTCGTTTGAGCCTAAATTCTTGAGCAACAGAGAGATGGCCCAACGAGTCCGACAACTCACCGCTGAGTCGCAGGTTTTCCAACATGCGCCTTTGAAGGATGTGCAGAAAGCTCTGAGGCAAGAACATGGCATGAATGCTGCATCGCTATTCGACACACTCTTCGTATTCCAGAAAAGTGCCGATCTTACGACTCTCGCTCTGGATGAACAGCAGATATGGAGACCCTTCGAAACAGATGGATACGCTGCGCAGGCCGAACATAAGCTCAATTTGGAGGTAGATCACGGCCAGGAAGCTATTGTCGTTAGCGGCTCGTGCGATGGTCGCTACATGTGTCAACAGGCTCTTGATGAGTTCATGATGGACTTCTGTACAGCATTCCAAGACATCATTGATCATCCTAGCAGATGCGCCACTGCTGCGCCAGAGCCACTGGGTGGACTGCCTCTTCGATTGTCCAACAGTACGAAACCAGAACGAGGTGACAGCGAGTCTGATGCACCTGCACACGAGTTGGTTGTTCGTGATGTCCTCGCCGAGGTGGCCGGCGTTCCAGTTGACAGCATCATGCCAAGCACCAGCATTTACAATATCGGTTTAGACTCATTGTCAGCCATTCGCATCGCTTCCATTTGCCGAAGCAGAGGATTAAAGGCAAGTGTCGCTGATGTTTTGCAAGGAAATACCCTACGGGGTATCAGTTCACGGATTGTATCCACGGTCGAGGAACGCATTCAAACCCAAGAGCCATTGATTGAAAACTATGAAGCCGTGGAAAAGACAGTTCTTCAACAGCTGGGGCTGAGCAACGATACGGTCGAGAGCATCCTGCCGTGTCTCAGTGGCCAGCTGTACCATCTTACCAGCTGGTTGAAGTCAGGACGGACCTTGTTCGAACCTGCCTGGTCTTACTACAGCCCGGAACGTCTTGACCCTGCTAAGCTTGAGAAGGCGTGGGATCAACTCCGTCAACGACATCCCATTCTCAGAACCTGCTTCGCGGCGACTTCACCCTCAATGGCCGTACAGGTTGTGCTCAAACAGGCACCACAGAACGCGGAGATCTTCAAGGTCATCGAGTCCCCCACGTGCATTGAGGAAGCAGCCAAAGCCCAGGCTAGAGAAGAGGGGTTGAATCCATCATCCTTGTTTGTCCCTCCTGTCCGCCTTCGTCTTCTGAAAGCTAGCGACAAAGACGGAATCCAGGTTTTCATCAATCACGCTGCATACGACGCATGGACGATGCCGATGTTCGTCTCTGAGCTCGCACAGCTCTACCGCGGGAACTCAGTCGAGTCAAACCCGGACTTCCCCTCTTTCGTCGAACACGCCACGCGCTCTCTGCGAGAAGTCGACGAGGAGACCTACTGGTCCTCACAGCTTGGCTCCAGCGCTCCCACGACCATCAAGCCCAAGGCTCAGGAACTACGACCCCCCAGACGATCATTTGTCGGCATATGGGATAAGGTCAAGAACCTGCTTGGCTCCAGCGTTCCGACTATCATCAAGCCCAAGGCTCAGGAACTACGACTACCCAGACAATCATTCGTCGGCGTATGGAAAAAGGTCAAGAACCTGTCCCAACTGGAAAGTACCTGTCGCTCTGTAGGCCTCAGTCTCCAGAGCGTAGTCCTACTAGCCGTATCCCGCTGCCTCGCAAGAATGACCGGTGTGCAAACCCCCACCATTGGCTTGTACCAGACAGGTCGCTCCGCCTCGTTCAATAACATCGAGAGGCTTTCCGGACCCTGTCTGAACGTTACGCCGTTTACATTCCCCGCCCCCGGAGCTAAAGCAGAGAGCAACGTGTTGGACGAAATACAAGCAATCCAAACCTCCCTTGCAGAACGGGTGCTCTACGAGCAGAGCTGCCTCCGCGATATCCTGGTTAAATGGGCCAGTACGAAGAGTAGAGAACCACTGTTCAACACCTGGGTTAATCTCCTCTGGATGCACCAGCCCTCTGCGCGAGGTGACCCAGATCTCTTCCACCCTCTGCGAATCGGTGTACCGACGGACTTCATACCCGATGCCCCGTTACCGGATCCGAGCGGAGAGGCCACCTCCGTCTCGGCGTTGGATACTTCGTACCTGCCTGATGAGAATCTTTATATTGATATTGGGCCTGATCCTAGTACGGATACCATTGGGTTTGGTGTCCGTGTTGAAGGTGGGCTTTTGACGGAGGAGGAGGTGCGTGAGATGGTGGATGATGTCAGTGGTGAGATTGAGGGGATTATGGCTGCCATCCAGTGAGGATATTACACCCTGAGAGGGTTGAATGTTTTAGTTTGTATGTCTATAAGAGAGCAATGTGTTCAGAAGTGTACTGTGACTGAGTGGGCTGACTCCACGATCACGCCTGTACTCTGAGATTGATAGAGCGAAGATAGACACAGAAGAAGCATACACAATAGACGGAATTTTATGTTTAGATTCGTCACCGGTCCGGACCACGTAGATGATGTCTATAACCTTCGAGTCTTTTTTAGGTGCGGAAGAAGGAAATACAAATGTCAACGAACTCCATTAAAGCATCTTCTAATACAAAGGATCATCTGTATCAATCAAGCTGATACTAACTGCGTAGATCGACCTATAGACGAACCTACAAATTTAGGTTTCGAGTTCACCCACACCCTTCTGGCAGCGCAGCTTCCAATTCTCCCATAAAGTTCAAGGCCGGTCTCTGAGGCAATCAGGGTATTCAAATATCCCATCCAACAAGCAAAGCCATCGTTCTCCCTGTAAGATCGGTTCAAGAACCGCGGTAAACCGACTGCTCCTCATGAAACGACGAGGGAGCAGAGAAAGAAGATCTGCAAACCCGCGTAGACGCCGAAAGTAGTCATTAATTCCTTTTCGTTATTGTCCAGGACGCGTATGATTCGGACGGTCAATAGTCAATTCATACGTCCTGCAATGGGAAACTCGTGATACGACCACTGGGCCAAGTCCAATTCACCACATAGATTCGCAAATGATAGAAAGGGTCGTTTTGGGAAGTGGCTGACCGTTCCCATTTGGGCCAATTGTTTCGTTCGGGAATCTTGTTGATGTTGAGGACACCTGGATCAGAATTGGTGAATCTGGTCACCGTGAAACAGTGGAAAAAGTGGGAAAAGGATCTAATTCGGTACGGTAGGCACATCGGCCGGTTTTCAGGCTGCAGGTCGCAGGTTGGAAGAAGCCTGAGACTGGAAAGGCGCCGGGTGGATTGGGATGAGAGTATGGTGTTGAAGATGCTCGCCGCCAACGGTGCGTCAATGGCTGCGTTGATATAGAAAGTTCTAGCTTCCCGGACACTCGCAAAGTCGAGACGGGCAATGTACTCCGGGATAGACGAGAAATCTTCATCTTCATCAGGGTCATCCGCTCTCGGGACGCAGTCAAGCTTTACGCAGAGGTGCACCAGAGAAGGGAAACGACCGAGTGCTTTGTAAACCTTTACCTCGGGAGCTGCACCCTGCACGCATGGACGGTGAGGTGGAGCTCCCTGAGGACAGGGCACTTGTTCGCAAAACGGACAATCTCCTGCGCGTTATAGTATGGACGTATTTGGCCCTGTGGCCGGATGTCGACTTCAATATTGCGTGAGTCGAGTCCGAGGCTCTGTAGGGTGGAACCGTGTCTGGACAAGACCTTGCTGAGGAAGCGCGCGTTGCGATTTCCTACCAGCCAGAGACCCTTGAGCGGCGGCAATGCCACCATCATCTCTTCCACCGACCGCCAGTACTCTACACTTCTCTTCGCGGTTACCTGTAGATTGAGCGAGAGCCGTTCGAGACGCTGGAACAATGGTGCAACAGCGGAAATGGTCCGAGCGAGGGCAGGTTCAGCAATGCAGCCGATGCTCCAAGTACGCAAATGTTCTATGCCGGTATTCTGACGCCATTGGTTGAAGCGATGGACGGACATCACGGTGTTTAGAGAAAAGGACAAGGTTTGGAGACGGGCAACGGCAGTGGATCCTCCATCAGTCAGTTCGAAAGCGTAGGTACGCTGGTCCACAAAGCGAACCTCTGGCACCAGTACGAGATCGACCTTTTTCAGATTTGGAGCCAGAGACAGCGAGCGCAGAATGGCTGACTCGATTACCTCGTCATTCCCGGCGTTGCGGTAGTAGTAACACCGAATCGAGTGCAGGCACGGCGAGGTGACCACCGTCATATCCCTATCGCTGAGGCCTTGGTGCTTCCAAGCTTGGAGGTAGAAATAGTGCAGGTTCAGTTTGCAGCTAGGGTGGTATGTATGCAGAACATCCAGGACTTCCTGCGGGAAGCGTAGAGCACGAACAAAATTCACCTCTCTCAAGTTCGACACGGCCGCGATGTACCTGGCGAGTGGAGCATGATCGGGGGTAGTGGTGTCCCTGTGACAGAGCCGGAAAAAGTGTCTTCGCCACAGCTCGCGATCAATGAAATCATCCAGCATGATGGGTCCCTCTGCGGCTTCGTGCTCAGCAGCTATTCGGAGACTTTGTTTCCCGCTCTGCCCGACGAGGTCCAGACGACGCAGGTATTGAAGGTATTTCTTGCCCAGTGGATGATTGAGCAGTTGTTCAACATCTGCTTGAAGTTTCTCCGTCGTAGTGAGATCTAGCTGCAACCTGTCATACAGAAGAGGCACAGCAGCCTGATACCAGGTACGGTTCACGAGACTTAACTCTTGCAAACTCTTCCGGCTGGTTTCCATAGCCTAGATTCCGTTTGTTAGTGAACGCATTCAATTAGGGAACGGAAGACGTACTGATGCACATATCATTCGCTTGATCTCGAACGGAAGGTCGTCCATGATTGGGGATCTGAGAGATGAAAGGAGGAAGGAGAAATGACAGTTAGTGATCTGCCTTTTATATTATAGAATTTCAAGAGGGAGTGAAGCTGTACATACTTTTTTCACATCCTTACAGACTTGACCACATATTGCACACCCGCTTTGCATGAAACTCCTTCACATTCTCTCACTCTCTCCTTTTGTTGATGTGGTTCTTCTCCCATCTTCACCGTCTTTCACACACTCCTGCTGAGGTGACGGATTTCTGGAATAAAGCATGCATTGAAGTGCTGTCAAGCTTGGGAAAGTTACTGGGAAGGATAGCACAGAGCTGCTTAGCACAGTTTGAACAACTCAGAAGATTCTCAATCCCAGAGGCGATGTACTGGAGGTATACTCCTACTTCGCCGATGTGCCTTCCATAGCTGCCAAAATATCGAAGTCGAGAAAGTCAGGCATGGAAGGTCGGCCACCAAGTCGGTATCAGGATTCAGGAGTGATGATTGGACCCTCCGCGGCTCTATCGCCGCAACCAGGCCCGAGTCCACAAGAACGTCAATGGCGGTAGGATTCGAGCCCTCATCGACCGCGGCATGAATGGACTGATGCGCTGAATGAGACCTTAATCAATGGTTTTGTATGGAAAACGACCAGAAGCTCGACTCGGTCTTGCTTGAGCGGATTCAGGAATGTGATCGAGAAGGAAGGTATGGAGCAAGAGCGTATAATCTGCGGTCAGTGTATAGACCCGGACCCCCTTCCTTCCTTCTTGAACGGTTGCCTCCGACAGTGATGTCATGCTTCCGGGATTTTTATGAGGAGGTACAACAGAAGAAGTCTCGTCTCGCAGGTGAGCAGGATATACAAGGCGTGAAGAGAGCGTACGCTGCGGGTCGTTTTGTTGGACTTCTGGCTGTACCGACATCGCATTTCCCTCTCATAGATCCACTATTGAGTGCGTTTCTTTTTGGTTTAGAGGCTTCTGTATCGAACCTACAGAAATAATATGAATCTTATTGTCTGGACATATCGTAGCCTTAATGCTTCTCTGAAATACAAGTAGCTTCGCCAAGTAGAATCCGATATGCAATGCTTCCTATGACTAGCTAGGTTATAGAGCAACAGATAATCCCAAGCAATCGAGCATCACCTATATGACTACCAAGCTGAGCCAGCTTATCACCGTCTCCACTGATCAACTAGCAATGAGCAACGCTGGGAACATTCTCGCAGCTACCGTAGGTCTTGCCACCGGACACATTAACGTTCTTCCAAGTCCAGCTCGAGCAGGCCCCACTGCCACAGACAATAGCGATATTGTACCCGCTGGACGACACAGCGCCACTGCCACCGATGTTCTCGACGGTCAAGTCGGTGATGGGGATGCCGGAGGTCGGGCTGCCCTTGAGATCGCCGCCGTTGTAGTTCTGTTCGATGAGAACACCGTACCTTGGGGGTGTTAGCTTTGATCTGTTTGCTTACAGGTGAGCCGAGGGGAACTTACTTGCGGATGGAGCTCAGGGTGATTCCTGAGTAGGTGACTCCCTTGATTGTACCGGTTTTTCCTTCGGTGGCCTTGATGCGGATGCCTGGCTCATAATTAGAGGTGTACTTCTGTGGTACGACGGGGTGGACGTACCGTTGTCAGACTTTGTGACCTGGGAGTTCGTAAAGGTAACGCTCTCGACGGTATTATCGGATCGGCCACCAACGCTGCCAATCGACAGGCCGTGGCCACCGGAGCAGAGCCCACCGCTGAAGGTGATACCCGTGCCGGAGTTGACGGCGACACAGTCGTCCTGGTTGTAGACCTTCGCCCCTGTAATGACAACGTTGGAGCTGGATCCAATATCGAAGCCGTCGGTGTTGTGGCCGCCTTGAGTGTTCCCGGCGGAATTGTCAATCGTCATGTCGGTGACAGTCAGGCCATCGCATCCGTTGATGCTGACCGCCTGGACAGGGGTGTTGAGGATATGCAGATTGGTGATGGACGACGAGGTCAGATCGTGCGCGGCGAAGAACTTGGGCTTCGTCACTCCGCCGTTGCCGCCCTGGCCGTCCCACCAGCGGGCGCCGTCGGGGTTCAGGGTCGCACCCGACGCTCCCTGGACCTTGATGTTTTTGCCGGATATCTGCAGCAGGGGGCCTGACCACGCCTTGTAGCCCCAGGTGGTCTTGCCCTCAAAGATGACCTAAGGTAATTAGACCATATCTAGAACGATTTTGGTTGATAGTAGAGACGGGGTCATACCGTGGTACCATCTGCCAGATCGCTGAGATCCAGCGTCGTGCCAGCGGGAACAGCGACGTTATTCAGGACGATGGTAGAGCAGGCCTTCTGAGACGCCATCGCAGAAGCGGCGCCGTTGGACCCGGAGAACGTGCAAGTCGCGCGCTTCTCCAGAGTCGTGGATGGCGTAACTGGCTCGGCGACGGGTGAAGCAATCACCTCGGCCGCAGAGGCGAGGAGCACAAGAGAACCGATTAGTTTCAACATTATGATGGCAATTGCACTGAAGAGATCGTTGTTGATGGCTTGGGGAGAGTCACTGTCCTCCGGTCGTTGATCCCTTATATACGGAATATGACGGCTATCTGGGGACCTCGTTGCCGGCCGGTGATGAAGAGCTATTGCCACCTCTAGGCTGCAAGACAGATGTTCATCGTTTCTCCTCCAATAGCCTGATCATAGAGCTACTCTGGCGCTGTTCCATTGGCGGGAATTGTATTCCTGCAGGAATATCGGCAACGAAGCAATATAAAGAAAGCTTGTAAGGCGGAAGAAAAGCACAAGCTTGCCGTGCAGTTGCTTGCTTCCGGGGAATTGTGGCGAGCAACCAATGGAAAAGAGAGCACAAAGCCAAGTAATGCAGGTATGATATCAGTATTCAAGGGTCTTTTGACCCCTGATGGCTGCCTCGGTGTCTCGGTTAACGCCAACTCCATTTACCCCAGACCGGCCATCAATTGGTCCCCGCAGAATCTGCCTTTTTTCCACCACTCGATTTACTTTGCGGAGTCGGCAATTCCCGTCTTGAAGAATCCAAACCTAGTCCGGCATTATTAGCGCATTGGTAGGCTGAGACATGACCAGTCCTATGCTAGGCCATGACGGTGTTCTTTTCCGCGTCTCATCTGGCTAGACATTTGCATTTGAAATGACACATGGTAAATCCGCTACAGATTCAAATTTACAATCTGCGGAACATCATGTAATTGCGCAGTGCAAACGAGTTCCAGACTAGGCTCCGGTTGTATCACTATTCTAATCCAACTCCAACCTCAGAGCGTCGTATTGCACATACACAGTCCCCGGTAGGATCGCAGTCTCCGTATCCGTCGCGTTGTAGGGCAGATGCAAAGTCAGGGTATTCTCGCCAACCTTGAGCCAGTCGGCAGGGAACTCCATCCGTGAGCGAACCTGGTAGCAGCTCACCGCAGAGCGCACGATACAGCTGCTCGACTGGTTGAAGCCAATCAGAAAGGAGAGAGGCTCCTTCTGGTCATTGATGTAGCTCTCATGGGAGAGGTTGATGTACGGCTCTGCGGCATTGTACACGTCCGTGTTGCCCGAGGCCGTCTTGGCGCCGGCAAGTTGGACGGTCAAGGTAGCCTTCTTGGTCTTTTTGAGCTGCTTCTTCGTCAGGGAGAAGGTGATTTTCCAGTCATGGGTGGTGTTGTACTCGACATCCGGGTTGTCCGGCGTGGGGCCAAAGACCGACCAGTGCACTGTGTTGAAGTCCGTCGCGGGGTTGCTGCTGCCGATCTTGTAGTTAATGCCCTTGGGGAAATCAGATTGCCAGTCGTATGCGCCCCAGTAGATCAGATACTCCGGTGGGTGCAGTGGGTGTGTGGGATCGCGCGCAACACCGTGGCGGAACTCGCCGGAGGACTTGTCGGGGTTACCAAGGCGCCAGACCTCAGTGCCGGCGGACTCGGGGACCCATTTCTCTTTCACAGTGGTGGTCTTGCCTGCCCTGACGGTCAAGCCGTCGCGCACAAAGTCGCCAAAGACGCCGTCAGCGTAGACGGTCAGTCGGTACTTGCCTTCGACGACCCGATCGATGCTGAACTTGCCGCTAGAGTCGATGTCCGTCCAGTACTGGTATGAGGATGGAACGACGCTGTTATCTTGGAAGTACTGGCCGTCCACGGTAAGGATGGCAATAGGCTTGGTAGCGCCCTTCGGAAGGTTGACCCGACCGCTGACGCTGCCACGCTTCGAGGAAGGCACGTAGCCAACGACGTGCTTGGCGATTGAGTCATAGAAATCGGCGTTCCAGCTGGGATTAGCCAGCTTCTCGGCTTCCGATCGCAAATCCTCAAGCGAAGAGGTGGAGCCCTTGCCGCCGTTGAAAAGGTAAAACTGAGGGCCGAATGTCCGGTCAAACCCATTGGTGATGTTGGGTGTACCTTCACCGTGGTGGTTGGAGACAATATAGTTGTAGACGATACCGTCGACGGTCAGATCGGAGTGGAGCGGGCCCTATTTTATTAGTTTCGTCAACCAACCGAGGCCAAGGGACATACTCCATAGTAAGTATCCTACTCATCTCATTAGCATGGCATAGTGATATGTTGGAGCAATACTAACCTTCGTATTCATGACCAGCCAGGCGCCGTATGTCGAGCCGTTGGAGTTTGTGCCGTCTCCGTAAAGCCCGTGAACGTCGTTGTCACGCCATTCTATAGTCTGTTAGATCTAATCATACCACATGAGCGATAGGACCTACGGTTCGAAAACGTGTACTTGGTGAAATACTCCGAGAATTGCCTGTAGTACGCATCGTCTGGGGTGTTGTTGAGTCGCCATGTGGCGTCCTGGACGACCACCTGCTTGCTCACGGCATTCTTGCTCGGCAGTGGAGCCGTCTGGAGCTCACTAGACGTAAGATGTGTCCACAACTGCGTGTTCGGCCGGAGGAGCGTGCGGAATTCTTGGAGGTTGCGAAGGAAAGGAGTGGTCTCGTTGTAATAAGCCAGACGGCTGAACATATGGAGCCCCGTCTCACCATCACGCAGGAACCAGTATTGCTGGAACTGCTGTCCAGTGGGGGTATAGGTATCATTCAGGATGACTCCCGCATATTTGGTTCCGGTCGAGTCGGTTCCTTCGACATACTCCATGATCGGTTTTGTGGCGCCCGCCGTGTAGAAACCAGAGGGGGTGCAGTAGCAGTCGAGGTAGGGTCCGATACCTGTAGAGCCGGATTGAGGTCCAAGAAGATCCTGCCCATCGAGGAACATATCGACAACTAATCCCTTCTGCTTGCTCCAGACAGCTTTGAAACGGTCATTGTTGAGAGTGATAGTGCTGTTATCCTCGGCGACTTGCAGTGCTGCCAGCGCAAGGCCAGCCCAGGCGCACGCCGCACCCAAAGAAGTGGCGAATCGCATTGTGATGGCTAACCGTCGACGATTGATCCACAGCAGCGTGAGGTCCACGGTCTAGCGGGAATCATGGGGTGACCCTGAGCGGTATTTGAACCCGCCTTGACTGGCCATTTTTTATGATCGCGGCATGGAATGCCCCGAGGTCACTTCAGAATCAACTTCAAGCTCCGCTGCAGCTCACAAGCAAGAAGCCGTAACCAGGGGACGGAGGTGTTTATCCTATTGAGGAACGCGCCAAGACTGCGGGCTGCGGAGCCCCAGAAAACTGGTGGAATGCGGGGAAACTGTTGGACCAACATGTGGCGCCATGGAGACGACGGAAAAATTATTCGGCCATGATTGACCCGATCGAGCTCGAGAACCAGACAGGGGTGTAGATTGAGGCCGAACACCGCTGCGGGGGGGCAGGGTCAAGGGAATACCAGAACGCCACGGATTGTGTCCTTGTTTCCTCGTCCAACTCGCTTTCCCCGTGTTGTCCTTTCACTATGCTTTGACCCGCCACGACTGCAGCCTAATTTCCCAACAGAACCAATGTGAGCAGGGAAATTGATCAATTGAGCGACATTTTCCGCTGGGACCGCCATACCCCACGGTTCAAGCATTATCGAAGGTTGTGTGCCAGCATGACCATGAGACACGTGGTCATCATTTTGAGTCAACTGCGCGGACCGAGCGAATTCGGTCTTCTGAGAAATTGACTTACATCTCTCAAGCAGAAGGCCACGCATCGATCCAAGGGTTGACCAGATAGTCATTCAGATGGGACGTTCCGATCCGTTGAGGACAAAAGATGGACTGGAGGGCCTCCAGACGCTTGCTGGGGCGATGGCATAAACCGAGGTCATTTCAGCTTACCGCTGCTCGATCACATCACGCTAGGGCAGCTATCGTCCCTGTTGGGGTTGTGAAAATACCACTAATTGCTGTGCAGTCCAAGCGGCATGTTCAATGGTGGGTAAGAATGCGAATAGCCTCATCTCTCACAATTGGATTCAACTCAATAAAGGTTACTCGGCACGCTGTTCAGCCACGACATATCCTGAAAATCAGGCATATCAAACCCGTCCAATAAGTCTGCATTCATGCCTTCGCCAAGGGACATGTCGTTCATGGTGGAAAAGCTGGGTTGAACATTGGTTGGCCGCTCGTTCTGTGGCGGTGCTTCGGACGCGACTCGTTCGTAGAGTATCTCCAACGCTGCGACGCACCGCCGAGCGGATGAGCTGTAGCTGTGATAGCTTCGCAATATTTCAAGGGCGCAGTTCCAGGATCTGGTTATGGCTGTTTCTGTTACTTCTTCGAGAATAGCGGATCGGAGACGCCCGGCGATCAGGACCGTTGCTGCCGTGTAGACATCTTCCCTGTCAGTACATTCTCAGTTGAACACTCTATATGACTTACAAAGGATGTTGTACCACCAGGCTGGAAGTGGCCCGGTAGTGCCATCGGCAGGGAGGTTGCTGTGGATTAATTCGATGACCTCTTGCGCGACCTTGACGCAGATGATGGAGCACTGCTGCGCAACCCGCTGAGGGAATGAATCATTCAGTGAGATAAGCGGATCGTGGGGAGTAATATCGCGAGCAGTACAGTACTTGGACAAAATCGGTCTGAAAAGAAGCATCCGGACATGTAGGAACCTGATGTCACCTGTCAGCTCACGTACCATTAGGTCCGAAAAGGCAACTTACCGAGCCCTCAAAACCACACTTTGGTGGTAGAAAACCGCATCCTCAGGCTTGGAGGATACATCTCCTCGGAGATGGGGCGGTAGATTTCGAGTCCATTTGGTGAGGGCTCGATCGAGCTCGAAGATCGTACGTTCGCCTTCATCTGGTCCTTGGTTGAAGTAGAAATCGTAGATGTCTTCTGGGTTCTCTTCGGGAACAGGTTTGTAGAGACTGAGCAGAATATCGTTCAGAATCTCGTAGAGTTCAAGCGACTTTGCGTAGAAAGCCATGACGGAAGGACGATCCGCGGGTTGTCTCACTTCACCACCCAGAGCTGCGGGAATGTACTCCTCATCCACTGTGGCCGGCAACGGAACAGACCCACAGGATGCCTTGGAGATCATAGCTGGTCGTCCGAATGTCATTGAGATGACCCTGCCGTCGTTAGGAAAAAGTTTCTTTTGATAGTGGTACACTCACCTATCCATAAGAACACACCCATGCCAGATTTTCCGTGCTAATTGCTGCTCTTGGAAGCTCGGTAGACGGGCAATGGTCTGTGGAAGATGCAGGCCCAGGCTTTGAGCGTTCCGAATGGCCAACCCAGTGACAATCCAGCATTGATGTGCCGAGTCGGTACTTTGCAGGTACTGAGCCATCAGCAGAAGGCATTGAATCAAACCAGCCGAGCCACTGTGCCAGAGGTTGAAGTGTAGGAGGTCTTTTGCGCGCGAGAAGAAAGCATCTGAAGAGGCTTCGCGCTCCTCAGGCGGGATGAAATCAGCCAATTGACAAGCCAAAGCAAAGATGACGTTGAACGTGCACATGATCATATTCTCGTCCGAGTCGAGCGTTTCTCCGGTCCAGAGCTTGCTATACTCCGCTCGCAAATGTATGCTATCTACTAGCGGGTAGAGAGGAAACACAAAGCACCAGTACACATCCATAAGGCTATCGGCCGTTTTCCTTGGAGGAAGCACGTAGTTGGATATAGTCGAGATTCTTTCGGTCCTCTTGGGTAGAAGACTCGATTGCGGTGCAGTTCCCAGTATGGACTCGGATGTTCGGCGGTTGGGTGAGGGTGAGTCCACCCTCTTTTCCACGGCTGTTTTGATCTGACGCATAAAACTGGCAGCACTTGAGCTTCCAAAGAATCCTTGTGTTTGGCGGTCCTCCTCCAGAGAACCCATCATCGCGTTCACGCCATCATCGCGGCCTTCAGCCCCTTCTGGACGACCGCCGTACGGGGGCGGAGCAACCTTGTTCATCGAGTGACGGCAAACTGCATTGCTTGGCTGCCCTCCATTGCCTGCAGAGAAGCCATTCCTGCCATCGAACCGGTTGAGGGGAATCGTTCGTGATGGACTGAGCGGTCCCGATGACTGGACTGAAGGTGACACCTGATTGAATGGAGACGTAGACTACTAGCGTTAAACCTGCGCTCTATGGACAAGGACCGAGTTCTGACCTGCGTATAGCCTGATGTCTGCTCTCCATCTGACCGCCTCGGAACATAATCCGGGCTCTCTAGATGCCTGATTTTATTCTCCAAGCTCGCGATGTAGCTGCCCGGTAGGAATCAAGATCAGCTGGTGTAACCATCAACCGATGGGTGCCTTAGGCAAACGTCAGGCAACCCTCAGGCAAACACTCACCTGCGCACGGCTCTGCGTTTCTCCGGCTCACCAGTGTAAACACAGCGCGCATCCGATCGCTTCGTACACGGCCCACAAACTAAGTACCAAGAACGAGAGACGCAGTCAGCAAGGCGGTTCTTATCCCGATGCAGCATTGACGCGGAGTCGGAAGAAAGTCAGCGAGGCCTACCGGGTTGGATGCCGTCGCACCGGATCTTCCGGGCGCGGCATTCATCGCATGCAACGGCGACTTTTCGTCGCTTCGGGCGTTTTTCGGACTCTTCATCCGGGCGTGGGTGGGGAGAAGATGAACTGTTCATTTATGTGATAGGTATCATGCAGTGAGGCTTAGGTGGAGGAATATTGATACATTTGGGACTGTGCTGGTAGGAGGAAAAGCTTCCGGCTTGTTCGGGAGAAGCGGCACTGGACTCGGGTGGGATTCCGGCTGCCTCAGGCTCCGCTCCTCTAGAGGAGCATTTATTTCCAACGTTCATCCGTAACTGGCATAACATCGAATTGAGATCTGAATGTATGACTGATTAAATGGTTTGAAACTCAGTTCCACTGGCATTGTCTTCATCACAGCCATTGTATGTCTGCTTGTGCTGAGAGTTGGATTGTTTTCACTCCCTCTCGAAATATATATTCCGTTTGACAGTGCACTTGGAGCACAAGCCATATAAAATCAACCACTAATAATGGCACCTTTGTGCTCCTCATCACAAGACAGGCGTTAGTTCTTAGAGATTCAAGGCAACTGTGTCGATACCAGGACTTCGTTATTTATTGATGTTTAATAGACACAGTCTCCAAAGATATTCCCTATCAAAACATGTCCTAAGGGCATGAAATTGGCTCAAAGGGGTTATACAGGAGAACTGCCCGACTAATTCGAAGCAGATTATAAAGACACAATTGATTATTGCCATGAGTTGCAAATGTATTCCTAGGAATGATTGAATTACTTTATTTCTGTATGGGTATGTCTACCAATCCAAGGAAGCAAAGTCAGGATTAGAGTATATGCTCGATTATTAACACTAGTCTAGTCCAATAGGACGGAGTGCACTAAGTTGATACAGTAACAGTCCAGATGAAAGTCAATTGTCAATCATCCGATCAAGAAAGGAAGCTTTTGTATCCGCCAGGAGCATGCAGCTGTACACCAAGTGCTATATGCAACCGTTGATCTCGAAGATATCGAACAAGGGTTCGAGAAAACGGCATCGATGGTGACTGGCTTAGGCAATGGAGCCGATAGGAATACAGGGAGCGACATTGGCGACGATAAGACCGCCAGTCTATTATCGTCAGAAGAGTGCCAACCGGGGAAAGATTGAAGGGACTTACGGCAGAGGATTTCTGGCCCTGGCAGCAAGCAACGTTCTGCGTACATTGCTTGTTGAGCAGATCCTGGGCACCGACTGCGCCACCGAGAATTCCTTGAAGATGTTAGAGACATAGTTTCTCTCGACGTCTGATCAGAGTGCTTACCGATGGGGGCGGTGAGATCGATCTTGTTGCATCCTTCCAGGATGCCGACAGCTCCAGCGCCGCCGAGGACGCCGCCGGCCAGGCCGGTCAGGAGGCCAGAGTTGACGGTGTTGGTGTCGCCCTGCTTGATGACCTTGTTGCAACAAGACAGAACCATGTCAGTACCGCACTTGTTCTGGGCCTGCTCCACAGTGTACTCGTTGCCGCTGGCCCAGGGATTGGGAGCTCCGCCGGGAAGAGCCAGAGCGGTGGCAGCGAGGAGAGAGACAACAGCGAAGAACTTCATTTTGATATGAGTTGAAGGGAAGAATTTGCTTGAAAGCGTTGAGAAAGAGAGAGAAGATTGTTTGAGTAGATTGGATGGGTTGTTTGAGTGTGTTGATGAAGAGGCAGAACAGCAGGATTCGACTGTCCTTTTATACCTTTGGCAACCCTCATGTGTGATCTTGTTTCCAAAGCAGACGCGCTGAACGATTCCTGTTTCGAACATACAACGCCACTGTTGAGCTCCTTGCTGGAGCTCGTTCAACTCTCGATCATGCTGAGGTTGGGATCTGACGCGAAGGCTTCAATAGTCTGCATCCACAGATTCATGCAGGAACCAATCGTGCAGCACATTTGGTGCGACTCCGGCCACCGTACAGTGCTTTGTGTAGCACAGCTTGATAGCCATCGACAATGATGTCTCCACCATGCAAAAAAGCCTGCAATTGAGTTCGAGTACAAACTCTGTTGCCAAGCTCGAATGCAGACCGAAAGGGGTTGACCGGGGTCCGCAATGTGAGAGATGATCTATCACACATGCGTCTCCGCATCCTGCATCCCCAACACCCACAGCGGCCTGGATCTCAGGAGACTGTGCGCCATTATTGGTCTATGTCTTAGAATTTGTTTTGCTTTCTTCCTTGTTTAATCAGATGTGTTCTTCAGCAATTAAAGCCGAGTAGACCAGTGAAGCCATGTGCCTGATTGGTCCCTGCATTCAATAGTTTCATATGACCCTTGCAGCCTCCATAGAGCTAATTTTGGCTTCAGCCAGTCTCTCCATACTAAGTATAATATGATATCTGCCTTATGCTTTGAGCCCTTACTTGTTTCTGATTCTATGATTTGAACTCATTAAACCTCGTGTTATGTGGAAATTGCATCGTAGAATAGTCCTCTAAGGGTCTGCAAAGAGTACGACGATGGACTGTCCCAGCCTCCCAGGGATAGTTGCACACCACGAAGCCGGGAACATTTTTCCAGCTGGTCTCATAGAAAAAGCAATAACCTTGGCTTGGAAATGTGATAAGAGGCGTTGTTCAGCAGCAAGCCAACTCATCACACACATGTTGTCTAAGTTATACAGATCGACTCCGTACCTTTTAGCTTTATGATCTGCAATGCTCACCGTCTTGTTGGTATTCTCTCGCGGCCTGGTCATATTTTCATAATTCAATTTAGACTTCCCATCTGTAGTCTACTCCATATGACGTGGCTCAAAGACTCCAGAACAGCGAGGTCCTCAGTCTGACTCCAGATTGGCAGCCTTCACTTCACTTCTCAAACCCAATGCATAAGAGAAGTTGGTATGAGAGAGTTGATACGAAGGTGACACGAAGGATCGAACTAGATGAAAGAAGAAAAGAACCCCAGACCTGCGAACTCTATTTTCAGGATCGACAGAGCTAGATTCGGTTGCCTGGCTGGCATACCCTCGATCTCCTTACCTCCAGCCTCTAACTAAAAAAAACGCTAGAGGAGGTATTAGTCTACTGTCCAATGGACTCAAACCACGGTGCTAGAAAGGCATCCAGGCCAACCATTCTAGAGGTGACCACAATAGAGCACAAGGTACAGAGTACTGTGATTCAGCGTGATGAAAGAGAGGATCATTGGGGTGATTCGGAAGACGCCAGGTTGTTAGACTGAGTCCTTACTGTGTACTGCTGATTGCTACTTTTTCGTAGTTAGTTCTCATAATCTCTGTCCTTCTGATTTGTCTTATTGTGGAAACAATCTTTCTGACGATCTCAATGCGGTCAATTCCTCGAGGGTCTTCGATATCTGCTTCTAATCTATTTTGAGGTTTGTTTACTGCTCAAATGGCTGGATAGGGTGGATAGGACAAGGACTAGCTCATATGAGCGATCATCTCCATTGATCATGTGTACGATGCCGATCCTAATGGAAAGACAGCTCTTTTTCCCAAGGAGCAATTGCCAAGAGCATTCAACTCAGTAGACATGTGCCTCGATGGCATGAGTCTAGACTAGGAAAACCAGGAAAACAAAAGTCCGGTGCATTCGGATGTGTCCAGCTCTTCCATGGCTCGAATGAGCCTGTCAGGCTGTCATGGTATGACTCCCAATAGATATCCCGCGGACGAGACAATGAGATCAGCGTCCGTAGCCACGACAGCTGGGCACTCGCCTCTTAGCCTTTCCGCGCCTCGCTTTAAGGGTGAAGTATAATTCAGCTACTCTATGAACGCCACTCTCATACAGCTACGTGGTGAAAGCTCCAGGTTACTCCCGCCTACAACACGACTCTCTCCTTCCGCTTCCACCACATTCCGAGCAGACAACTCATGCCTTGTTAGCGAACCATCAGCCGGTTTCTCTTGTACCTGGCCTCTGGAGACTATCCCCACACCGCTGCATGTGTACGGCCTCCTCGATGCGACTCTCCTTCGCCCTCTAACGAGGAGAACGGCCAACGCACCAAAGACAGCTACCGATCCCACACAGACACCAATCCCAATTCCCACTGTTGCTCCTGTTAGGAAGGAGTTGCGTGGCTGCGATGCAGAAGCCGATGTCCATGTCGACGGTATATCTAGACGTCGCTGGCGTGGCAGAAGATTAGTCAATGCTGCTGCCATGGATCCGCAAGGAAGATAGATACCCCTCCCTGAGTACAGACGTTCAGACACCCACTCGTCGACCAGTCCGTGCTGGTGCACAGAGTCCGCCAGTAGGTGTAGACCAGATGTCTGTGCTCGTCTTTGGACGATATTCTGGCACAGTCCGATTCTCGAGACAGATGTCGGCCGTATAGCCTTTGGAGTCGGGTCCGCCCGGGAGGTTGGGGCAGTCTAGTGCGCAGCACATGCCGTTGACGTCTTGGACTCTGTTGCATGGTTGGTAGTTGTCGTCAGCGGTGCCGTTTGGGTAGTAGCAGGTGGAGGGGACGGGGGATGGCTGGAGAAGGATAGACAGAAAGAAAGAAAGAAATTAATCTCTTGGATGGTCTCATGGTGACAACCGATGATTTTGGTTTCACCATAGGCGAGGGAGGCATAACAAGGACGACGGGGAGGATTGACGCGCTCGAGGGTTATCTATAAGGTGGTGTCTTGTCCGACAAACTGAATCCTGTGGGACATCAGTGTAAGCAGTTGGTCGCGGATCACGATCAACGGAGAAATCCGATGGCATTTACCCAATCTCGTAGTTGGTTTATGCTAAATAACGCCTGACCTAAGAGGGCTGAAGGTTATGCCTGCTATCTCCTGGTGATCATAACATCGTTCCGTCGTGAGTCGCAACTTTTGAGGTTGATTGGTTGGGGCTTTGAGGCTGCAAGGCTGATCTCATATGCTCCATCATCAGGTGAAATGTTGACGACCGGCCCTTCCGATGTTCAGATGTCTCATAACTAAGCATATGCAAGCTTCTTGAGTGATGGCTTATCCATCCCGCAATTACCTGGTACTGATCGACGCCAACCTTCGAATCAGTAGCGTCCAACCGGAAGATGTTCGCTGTTCAGCTTGTCAGACCCTTACGGGAGGGATCTCATAAGGCTGTGTTTGCTTGCTGCATAAGGCCTGTAATTGTCTAATTGATTGGCCTCTGGTAGTTACAGACTTACGTGTCTGTCTGAATAAGCGACGGTTGGAATCGTCGAATACCTCCCATAGAGACTCGGAGAAGTTGGAATATCTAGTCTTTATATGAACCATAATCAATCTTCCTAGCTGATCATATATAGGTGAGTCTATTATTCCTGAAGATTACCAATCAAAAGACTCCTCCAGATATCGAAGTGATCGACACCCCCGGCGCATAGCCTGATGCACAGCCGCGCGGGCCTCATCAGCCATCCCCGACGGTCCGCACACCAACACCACCGCAGACGAGCTACTAAGCCTCGCTTCCTGCGCATGAGCTGTGATTATCGCCTGTAAGTCGGGTCGTCTGCACACAGGTTCCACACCATCCATAATCTCAGCCGCACACGCCGGGCCAGAAGTAACATAAAACGAGGCATGGAAGTCCTTCCTGCGGAGCGCCTGCTTCAACTCTCCCTCTGCAATATCGCGCATGAGCGCTGACTGCCGAGCCGTCCACACGAGATGGATGTCCTGCGTCGAGGTCCGCCCGGTCGAAGAGCGGATGATATGATCCTGGATGTAAGGTACCGCGGCGGCAATCCCCGTCCCGCCTGCGATCAGTAGGACGGATTCGTACTTCCAGAGCGGATATTGCTCGCCGTACGGTCCTTCGAGGAGGATGTTTGGCTGGATTGTCCAAGTCGGTGATTGCAAGCATTGATCGCGAAGATAGCGAGTCCACCCGTCATAAGGTCGGATCCAGAAGCGCAATGCGAGTTTGCGCTCTGGTAGGTCGGTTGAGCTGTTGATTGAGCCGTAGTCTGAACCGGAGGTGCCAGGAAGAAGAGGAATTTCCGAGACATCAGCGCCGGGGTCAACTTTGAGAGGAGGCAATGGATTCGGAGGTGCACCATCTTTATATGACCAGGATCCCAATGTGAACGGATGACTTTCCCACCCCGTGAGTCGGAACGGTTGGTAGAGAAAGTAGTATTGTCCCGGAGCTGGCTGCAGTTGACCTGACCCGGGGATCAGCTCCAGGTGAATGATATCATCAGCCTCGTTATATGTCGCAACGCATTCTGTACATTTGAAACGGCTGTGGGAACCGAGTCGGACATGCAAGTTGCAGTAGACTATCCGAATCAGGCGGAGAACTCGATCTGATATCCAGATCACAACGGCCGGCCAGAGATAGAACCAATATTCGTGGTCCCCAAAGATGATGACGTGACTACAAGCGGTTAGAGACGACCTCTTCAAGGAAAATACACTTACTAGAAGCAACCGGCAAGAGCGACAACAGAGAAGAGAATATGAAAGACGAGAAAAGTCTCATATGTCGTGCGTCGAAACCAGTCCACCGCAAATGGGAAGATCAATATCATGGCGAGCATACCCTGTAATGATCAGACCGCTGACCGATTCGAAGTGAGAGAAGAAGAGCTAGCTCACCACAGTCCCCCAAAGGAGATAAGGCTTTTGCATTTTCTTCCACGGATTTCCCGCTGAAGGAATCATAAGCGATGGTACGCGAATAGAGAGGGCAACCCACCTTGAACGAACAAGACAATGTACAGTATTGTATGCACAACTGCGAGAAGGGTCGCTATCCAAGCTACATGACGATGGAAAATGTTGAAAGTCGAGAAACTCCACCCCGTCGCCCAGATAAATATGTTATTTCGGCCTGCGAACAACCATAAAAGAGGTATATTGGCAAAAGAGAGGATTCCCGTGCGATCCGCAACATAACGCAGGAGCTGTGCCGATATGTCAGGCCAGCTGCGGCCGTCAGCATATGCAGATGAGCGTCACTGGTAGACTTACTAGATATTGTCTGAAAAGGTTCGATAACCGACGAGGCAGAGAACGATGCTGAGAATCCAGAAAAGCAAGACAATAATCGCATGAATGCGTCCTGGAAATGTCCACCAAAGGAGCCGACGTCTGCTCGATGCAAGGGGAGCAGGAATGATCAAGTTGGTTTGTATCCAATAATAGATCGACAGTACCGGAGTGAGGAAGGGTAGCGATCGCGCTCGCTTTGAACAAATCGTATGGAGAGCCAGTTTGTGCAGTGCTCCGACGGCAATCACAACGGTCCAATACGCATATCCCAGGTATCTAGTCCATCAGCCCTACCCTGAGGCTCCATCAAATGACTTACCCAAAAGTGTAGTGAGACCAAAGCTCGAATTGCCAGGCATCCTGTTTTGGTAAGCATCTGATACTGTATCAAACACCCAGGCATCCTCACAATTGTTCGGAAAACACGACTGTAGTACAATTCGGAGATCAAAATAGGAATGTCAACATTTTCCTTCTTCGGCAATTCTCGAAACTCAACCACCCGCATCCGATTGATCGCCCCGTCCGTCAGATTCGCGGCAAACTCCTCCCGAGGAATCAAACGTACACCGGCGTGGTCTCGACATTGGGCCTCAAGCTGCGCGAAACCTGCGAGTCTTTCCGCATTTGAGCAATGAACAGTGGAAGCGGCGTAGATGGACAGCACGCGTAGTCGATTTCGACACCGCGGCTCCCACAGTCCCTTATTCGGGAGGCCTGCGAAAGAAATATAGTCGTAGGCTGTGTATACAGCTGTGACACAGCGTTCATTTGGAGGAGTTATCTGTGATAGAGCAGGTGGCAGGTGCAATAGGATTATCAGCCAGCTGAGGAATAACATGGCTGGCCATGTGGAAACGAAAAGAGGGGAAGAAAAGGAAGTTGGCGGAGCGCGACAGTGCTGGCATAGGTCGGACCACGATCGGAAGTCAGAGGTGGCCCACTCGACGAACAGAGATAGTATTCTCAGTCTGGTGGATATACTCACACAGGCTACATCGAGTCTTGTTAACAATATTAGTGCCAATATATCATAGGAGAATACATAGCGATAAAGGATGCATGATGAATGAAGATACGGCAGGGTCCCCAGAAGATGGAATTTATCTAATCTGATCATCAGGATCAGATAGCAAGTTGACTCGATATGATTGGCTGACTGTTTCCAATTTTGAGTTGACGCGGGTCGGATGGCTGCCCGGTTGCCTCAGGTTCCTCTTCCTTAGTCACGTCACGTGTCGTTGAATCCTGAGGCATCTCCATAATCGTCTCTTGCTTTTGTCATTCGCAATCCAGCCGCTTCTACCATGGCAAAATGTAGCTGTATATCAAAAGGAAGGAACGATGTATTTTCTTTGCTCCTGATAACGGCCAACAATTAATAAGTGAAGTTGTCTGGTTCAGTGCTAAGTACCTATCTACCTCTTTGTTGACACGACGCGACCCGACGCGGCACCAACATCAACCCCTGATTGCGGCAGCAACCCACCGAATCCAGGGCCATCAACTCAGATCAGAGCACTCTTCTTAGTTCTAATTAGTGTTTGATCCATTTGCATTATTTATCTCCTGCATCGCGCAGTCGATATCAACCTCGCCTGAAAAGGATCAATGTTGTGCGAGTAACACAACAGGGCATCTTCGGAGAATGGATTCCAGGGCCGAATACGAGCCTCTCGACAAGCCAAGAAATAGGCGTCGGGCTAAAAGAGACTAATCCCGCAGCGTGTCAGCCATTCCCTTTCAAAGTCCTCGACATTCCGTCTTTCTGGTTCTGTACCACACACGGCAGTAATGCCATGGTTCCCACCAGCCGGACAATCGACGCAGGACGGCTGGCGCTTCGACATCGTCAGCCTCCTCGCCATCATTGGCGAATCGACGCTTGAGCGACACGTTCAGGTCATCACCGCCTCTTCCTATGCTTGGCTCCCGCGCCTCCTCCCAGCCCCGCAGACCGTGCTCAAGACCGAGCGACCGGGGCGACTTCCCTCCATCAAAGACGTAGTCATCACAGGCGTCTATTCCGGACTGCACCTCACAGAACTGAACTTCTTCGCCGACGTGATCCACGATGTTGCGACGCTGCAGCAGTACGAGTTCCGCGTATACGACATCCACTACGCACACAAGGAGTCGAAGGAGGCGGAGGAGCTGCGGTCTCGACCGCGAGTCTTGACCGATGGAGTTGCGGAACCAGTCTACATCCCCGTGAAGAGATTCTGCGCTCTCAACGTCGTAAACTGGATCTCGGTGGCCATGACCATCGGCCTCTTCGTCTGGGCTGGTCTCATCCAGGATGGACTCGCCATGGTCGCGCTCGTAACCATGTCGCTCTCGACCAGTCTGGCTTGTCTTTCCTCAGAATGGTACCCCGTCCTTTCGCATCGACCGACGGACGCCAAGGTTCCGCGTGGTGACATCGTGATCGCGACGCGCAACGGCGCGTTTGTGGTGGTCCGGTGCGACGAGGAAATCACGCGAGAGCTGTACGGGGGCACGGAGACGTGCAGGTATGTGTTTGGCGATACATGGCATCGGGTGCTGCTGGGGACCAGCACGGTCCTGCTCATGGGCTCTGTGATCTTGTTCAACAACTGTGGCTGGACGATGCAGGCGGCCATCGGTATCGCCTATATCATTCTGAATATCTTGTACTGGGCGGTGCCGTTGATCATGCACCGCAAGTCGACGTGGGATATGAGCCGGTATGAGACCAAGAGAGCCGCACCCAAGGCGCGACCAACGAAGCGAATGCCAAGTTATACGGAGACGCTGTGGTATGCCATCCGTGAGACTGGACGGACAGAGTGGGTTGAAAATAGCAAGCTCGCGCCGTCGACAGACGCCTGGCGAAAATGGCTGCAAGAGGCTCTGAGGAACTGTTACGACGGGTCCACGTGGGATCCGGTCGATGCCAAAGATCGCTTGATGCGGGAGGCCGCGGAGAGTATGCCGCCAGCGCCAAAATTAGACTGACCCTATGAGCACGACTTTATGATTATCGTATTGTTTTCTACCGGATATATCATAACTTATGTTCCTCTGCATGCCGTAACCGTGGGTTCTCGTAAATCGTACAGTGTCATCAATTCATAAGCGAGGATCAATAGTATCACTCGAGGCCGTCCAAGGGAGCTTGACTGCATCCAGGATAGATGGGTCGTCACCAAATCTGCCGCTTTTGATCACATCTTGGACAAAGGACAGGTCGCGCTCTAGGATACCCCCTTTCTCATCTGTCCGAGGCTGTGGACCGTCAAACACACGGGCCAGAAAGCGTAGAAATGCAGACAACGCAGCGACGATACAACTGCGCTTCTTGTTGGTAACACTGCGCATAACCTCAGCCAGTAGACCCGGCGCGTAGTATGGCAGAACCGCCACCCCGTCGCCAATGCCATCTACACTGAGCCCATCAACTAGTCGGCGTCTGGAGGACTCAGGTAGAAGCCGAAAAGCCGTCTGGAATATCTCAGCCGAGTCTAGACTATCGCCTCGGCCCATGCAGAGCAGCCGCAGCAGCGTTCGCTGCTCGGCATTCTCAACAGAAAGCAAAGCAAACCCCTTCTCATGAAGAAGTTCAGCCCGATCCATCAGAATCCGGTCGTAGCATGCGCGCTCACTCTGGATTTTCCCTTTGATAAACTCTCCAACAACGTCGATGGCACGCAGATAAGCCCGGCAGACCGAGTCGGTCATCATTGCGCAGCCCCTCGCATCGCGATGGGCAGCCGCGCCAGCAACATCGAGCAGCGTCACCATCGCTCGCATCTCGTAGCCGCATTCATCCTCACCTATCGACCGTAGCACAGGGAGGCTCGCCGGCGCGCACTCACCCTGCACCAACTGCGAGAGATTAAGCTTGCTTCCGATCTGCAGGCTCTGCAGGATCGCTTCCCTGCTGCGGTGGGGAACATCTGCAAGCGCCGGAATGCGATCTGCTTGCGCGGCATGATAGACTATCTCTGAGTGGTTTACTTCAGCCTCAGCCTCATCGGCCGTTGCTAGGGTAGAATCTTTGCCGATATCGTCGATGACGATCGCCACCAGTAACGCGTAGATGTCGTCTGGTTCGTGCAGATTCCGGGTGATCAACCCCCGCATACGTTTGAACGTCTCCGGCACCAATTTTCCTTCTGATTGACCGCGTGTGAAAGACTCGTAGTCGTCCGCTAGTATCCACTTGAGTGCCAGCGTGCTGATCAGGGTGCGGTTGACCTCTGCGAATTCTGCGCCGTAGATCAACGCTGATGGTGATTTCCCATCCAGGCATCCGGGAGGCGTGCTGGCGGCGGATTCAACCGTAGCACTAGCATTTCGGAGATGAGAGAGCTCTGTTGGGAATGAAGATGCGAAAAGGTGAATGGCCTCGGTGTCTGAAAGAGTTGGGAATTTCTCCCGCGCAATGACGTCCCGTACTCGTACCGTGGTCATTTGTTGGCGGGAAGCAGATTCGGGGCCCCTGAGAAATTGTAGAATTGATGAGAGGGATGCTTTTATTCTGCTGATCATTTTGAAAGTTGCAACCGAATATATGCCGTTTTAAGCAAGAGTTGACAGTACCAATTACCAAAGAATGCCTTGGGCTGCACAGCCGCACATCGTGATCATCAGCCACAAGCCACTTTCACCCTCTTAAGATGTCGACTTCGTATTTATGGGCGCTTAGGTTTAGATCTGAGAAGACTCAGCCTCCTTCTCTTTCACGGTCGGTGGGATTCATGTGGAGAATATTATGAAAAGACGGGAGGCTCTGTTGTGTTGTTTTGGCAGCGAAATGGCCAGTGGACGGGAGAAATATATTGTGTCGGGCGACATACTACCAGAATAGTGTATGTTGACCGACTCCAGGTATTTGCCATCATATTCCTTGACTGTCGCACCCTGCAATCGCGTTTATTCCTCCCTTCCCATCCTGTCGTCTAAAGTAATTCGATTTTGCTGCCGTAGATGCGTACTTCTTGCATCTGACCCCAGAGGTGGCGAACTTCCTCGGTCATCGTGCATCGGCCTGATCAACGTTTCCCATGACTCCAGTACCAGTCCTTTGCAAGTGCAGTCTATTACCTCTGTAATGCCCCGAAGGCGTTGCATGGTGGGCTATAGAATGATCACTTAGCAGTATGCATAATTCTTGCATCCTAGTTGCTCATTAGCATCAGTATCAAAACAAAGAGTAATGGATTTATGACATCACCTTCGCAGACCTTCCTCAAAGAATTGTTTACCAACACAAGCAACTAAGTGAATTCTCGTACTTGCTCTTTTAGTCAGCGTGTAGCCATTTGTAGCGTTGTACATTCGTACTTCAGTTTCCCTCCTGTAAACACCACAATCCACCACATTCTAACTCATCAATCCATACCACCGAAAAATGGCCATCATCCCCGACTTCTCCTCCGTCGATACCACCACTGTTATGGTTGGTGTGTTTCTGGTCTACGCATTTTTGCACTCCCCAGTGATCCTCGAGCTCGTCCGCCGCTTTGCGCCTCCTGACCCTCCGGCCCCTCCAGC